>VZTL01074151.1:7882-21013 GCA_013400535.1 Scopus umbretta | reverse complement strand
GGGGCGAGGGAAACAGGGGAAGGACTTTTACCCAAGAAATAAAATAGTAATTATATACACACATACAAACACAGTCTCTCATTCTCTCTCACACAGACACGCACACAAATTGTCTTAATATCCTACCGCAGCTCTCCAGTATAGGGTTTCACAGCTGATGGTTTGATTTTTTCATATTCTTCCAAACCTGCTGAAAAGCTATATACAAATGAAACTTATTTCTATTTAAATGCTTAATTGCAAGTATTGTCTGCAAAGTATCTGCCAGAGATTTGAAGTCAAGTGGCAGCTTCAGCCCACTGTAAATGAAGTCTGTATGTGTTAGGGTAAATTTCTAGTTCACTGTGGCATGTCCTATTCTCAGTAACACAGGTAGCTTAATGTAACAGTCTAGCCCAAATCGAAAGCAAAGCTGGATTTTACCCACTGTGATGAGTCGTGCCCAGCTGTATCAGAAGTGGTGGCTGAGCAGCTGCTTTTCACAGCATAAACACAGGCAGGCCAGCCCTTGTGGCAAAGCATGAGGGAAGCTGAACTGTGTGAACCCCAACATTTTCCATCATGGGAAAGCGAATGTGGGACTGGGGCTTGCCTGTAGCCTCTGTAAGAGGAGCAGCAGAGATCAAAGCACTTGTCCATGGGGTGGAGTTCTGGGTGGTTCATATGAAGGGCTTAATCCTGCCAGATGACCCCTAGTTATGTTTCATATTTCCTAAGACATAAGTGTCTGTCCATGGAACAATGGAAAAAAACTGCTGGCAGGACCTTTTAGTGAACATGCTCTGCCTTGTTCAGGCATATGTATTTTCTTCTTCTTATAGAAGGCTATTTTTATATTATGACTGAAAGGCCTTTTTACATATCTGTTGTTCATAATGTATGTAAGCTTACGACTTGCATTTGAGTACTTCTTATTTTCATAACTACTTTTTACGAAGCTGTTGATACACTTCAGGCAAAAAAAGGCCAATTCACAACATACTTGTGGCTGTTCAGAACAATTTGATGTGGTTCACTGAAGACACAAATCTAATTTATGAAGCCAACACTTCGGTTCCAAAATGTCAATCATGTACATACAAGTGCAGTGTGTACCTGCTAGTGCATCGTACCTTCCATGTGCAAAATCTAAGATTGCATAGGCTATATTAACTTTTGATTATGATTGTCAGGATATGACCATTTATTAGCTACAGTTCAGGGCTAATAGCCAAATTCAGTGTTGAAGCTTATGACGGAACATTAAGTATGAAAAACAGCTGATGCTTGAAAAGCAGGATAGCCTCCCGTAAGAGGATGATTCACCCATTGCAAACACAGTGCTACTTCAGCATGCTGACCAGAACACATCATCTTGTACTGACATGCAAAATAGGAAGTCTAGTTCTACAGAATAAGTAAAGCACCCCAAAAAAATGGTAGGAACCTTCTCAAACTGCTCCAGATGCTTTTTAACTTAGTGAACTTTTCATCACTGATCCTACTCTTTTTTAATAGAAATATTGTATTACTTTACTTATACTCAGTCTTTTCTTCTGTGATCTGTTCAACACAAGACAGCTCGTGCTGCACATATAATACTACACAACTGAGAATTTATCTCTCTCTGGTTGCTGTCATGGCATTTTTATGTTATTTTCTCACCCTTTCCTTCTGAAAATTTAGTTTACCTTTGCTCTTTTTTTGATAAAATGTTGAACAAAGAACAGATGCTTTGTGTCATTTGTCTGCAATAATACCAGACATTTTCCTAAGCTGCTGAATGCATGATTAACCTTAAACTGATCCTACTTCTGTGTATCATTTTTCCTATGTCCTGTTGTATTAAACTGTACCCGTCATTACCTGTGAAATATCATGTAGCCTAGTTCATGTTAACCCATTCTGAATTTCTCAGACTCTCAAGCTTGTGCAAAACAATTATTTCTCTGATCATTATATATTTTGCCACTTAATATATTTACTGCAAACCAATCACTTAGTGGTCTGTAAAGAACTATTAATAGCTTCTGACCTCTCCAGCCAGGGAAATGGTGCCATATAGTTCGGCAAAACTTTTTCCTCATAGAACATCCTTGTTACTTGAAATGACCCAGTAGAGAAATTATTCCATACTAAGTTATCACAGTCTGGCATGTTGTCAGGTAATTGGCAGTTATGAAAACATCACATTCATTCCCCCTAAAGTTGTATGTAGTTGTTCTGCTACTGTGAAGTGTGGGTTTGGGGGAGGAGAGAGTCTCTAAACATCATAACCTTGCTGAGGGGATTGTCACCCCAACTGGCAAATGCTCAACTGCGAGCAACAGATTTATTACCTGACATAATTAATTGCCTAGATAGTGACATTTCCCATATTATAGACAATTGTGAATTATGAGCCCAGCTGCTAGCCTTCTCATTCACTGAAATCGGTTGATAAATATGTTTATTCGAGGTCAGCTTGGCCTCATCCATTAGAAATATTGTTTTTCTAAACATTACATTGATTTAATTTAACTCTAATCAATTTAAAATGGTTCTGACAATTAACAAAAGCTTCAAATATGACCTTAAAGTAATAGGATTCATTAGCTATGTTTAGGATTAAACTTATCCTAATAGGGCTATTTTTCTTCTGAGGGCATGTGGTAGGCCGACTGGTGGTCAGTCAAAATGAAATCAATTATTATAAATTATACAGTTTGGGTTGATTATGTCGTGCCTGCTAATTTGTATAAATAAGGACCTCAAACAATGGAAGCCATTTATTAATAACTATCTGTATCCCAACCTGTATCACACTTTATGTTACAGCTGCAGGATCATCTGTTACCCATGAAGTATTATATTCTCTACTGCTAGGCATATATGCTAATTAAACCCATAATTAATTGTAACAGTTATAGTTAAAGTCAAAATGCTGACAGCCTTTTTGGCCTATTATTCATGGTAATCAACTGATTCAAAAGGCAATGTAATCAACAATTCCTGCACTAGCCAGGGGATCATAATACAACGGCAGCACCAGTGACAGCTGGCACCCACAGGTCTTTGGATACAATAGGAAATATAAACCTCTAGAACTGAAATGCTTCAGTATGAACAGTGCCTATTGTTTTTCGGAGACAAAATACAAGCATAAGTCGTATTTAAGAACTGAATCCCTAATGTAATCGTTAACAGAAATGCACAAGAGCCACAGTCCAGAAAGCCCGCCCTGCCTTCCTGGGGTAGCGGCTACGCTGAGGGTTTGGTACCATCAGTTAGTGTCTTCTGGTTGCAGCCCCTCACCAATCCTTCCTCCATGTGTAGCAGGGCTGTCTTAGATTAGGGATGAGAATTCTGGAAAGTGTTTTTCAATATCAAGAACAGATTTTATTTTCTCTGGTCTCATTGAACATGTGTCTGCTGAACGGTGGACAGTGCCCAAAAGGCATGTGCCATCTCTGGGTACGTTATCTGCAGAAAGAGAGGAACATTAGCCTGTGCGAGGCACCTCACATTTCCTGCATACATCTGGCTGTATATCAGCCTTTGAACCTGTGAGAAATTCCTTTTATTTTGTTCCCAGACACAGTGGCGGATTCCCTATCCACAGCATACCCAAGAGGAGAGGGTGGAGAGAGGAAGGAGAGGGGGCGAATCTGGCCATTGTCCAGCAGAGGTCCACAAATACTCCCCCAAGATTTGCTTTGAAGCAAGTGTCCCATGTGGGCACAAATCAGGGTGTCTCCAGAGTGTCCTGAGCTCTTCAGCAGGCCACCAACAGTGGAAGAGGGAGTAAAGGCAAAATTACTGGCCACATTTAGCAATCACACCTTGCATCCCAGATGAGATGCAATGCCATATGAACGATCTGAACCTGTTGCATCCTCCAGGTAAATGTCTCTACATGGGTCTCTACTTGCTTTCCTCCTCAATTTAAAGACAATCTAGTTATCCATCATTGCATGTAGCCTCAGATCACAATCCCTTTCTGAGTCGTTCCTTCTGTGGTCAGGCATATTTGTGGCCCGTAGCACCACTAAGCCAGCAAGTTTATACATACACAGCTTCAGATGTGCTGCTTCTTAAATGAGGTTAGCCATAGTTTCATTTCTAAGATTTACGCTGTCAGTTACAGAGATGCCCATCCAATCCTATAACACAAAAATTTATGGGCATCACAGAGAAATTTTTATTGTTAGAGCTCATATACAATGTGTGCCCTTAGTGACACATTTTTAAATAAAATATATTGTAGTAGTGATTTCTAATGCTTAAAATAAAATAAAATAATAATCAACTTTTAGCTGCAGTTTCCCCCTGGTTATTGAGCTGAACTTAATGACTGGCTGAAAAGTATTTGTCAACACAACAGCTGGAGAGCAACACTTTCTTGTAGCTTTATGTCACAGCATATGCCAGCCACTCAGAACATGTGATAATTCAACTGGAGCTGGTACTACAATAGCAGATGGGTTGAAGCATTGTTATTCTCACTCTAGCTCCCAGCCCTTGAGGGATCACTAAATAAAATCAAAGCAGATGGACCATTACAAGCTCATTTGTGTTCACTACAAGCACCTCAACCTCCAGTTGTGATATACTGCACCTTTGTATAAAATGACATGTATGGTAACATGACCTAATGAAAATAGCATCAGAGTTGGCAAGTGAGGAATGAGGCTGGGAAATATGCACAGATCTATTTATCACTGAGTTCTTACCTTGCAGAAAGGGTTCATTTTTCCCCCCTTTCTCCATGTTTATAATTGTATTTCTCTTCATGTTTATCATTTTATTTCCCCACACTTGTCGTAAGAACTAAAAGTTCTGGCTGTAGAAAGCCTAGCAGGTTTCCCGGCCTCTGCAAAGACTGGATGAAGGCTACTAACCACAGTGCAAAACTCCTGTTATTCACTCATTTCTACACACTGTTGATTAATATGTTAATCCAGGTGTCCCACAAATGGCAAGGCTTCAACCACCCACTGATGCCAATATCTGAGGGGATCAGGACTTTCGTATACATTTCTCAGTCGGCTCTTGTGATGACATCTTTCACAACGCTGCAGTTTTGAGCTTATGGGGGACTTGACTTAGTGCATAAAGTCAGTTGTTCCACTGAGCTCCAGAATTTTTGTCTGTGAGGTCAGAGTCAGCATCCCTGACTACACTGTGGGTGCTCCAGGGCATGGGAGTAATTGTTTCTAAAGGATAAAATATATTAAAACTGTCAGTTGTCCAGAGGGTGATCCTTTGGGTCCTGCTGGCAAAGTTAGAGTTAGTTCTGAAAAATTCTTCATGCCATCCTCAGCAACCCAACATGATGTTAGAGGCAGATCTATTCCTGCTTAGAAAATGTTACATTCATTTAATGTCTTAATTGTACAGCAATGAACAAACAATGTCACCTGAAGGCTTTTGTCCTACGCTCCCCACTGTGGCCATCGTGCTCCAGGGTGCAATGGCAAGATGAAGTATGGCAGGCAAGATTTTGCTTCATTTTATGACCACTGTGCCTTCTCCACAACCACTTGGGTGGGCAAACACACACACATGCGCGTGCGCAGTTAATGACTGTTCCCAAACTAAATTCCTCTCAAATATGAGCTTTTTGTGTCTACATGTAGCTTTTTTCTGCCTGGTTTTAAACAGCTTCTGTGCACTATTGTGGAGACAGCTGCATTCAGTGCTAAATAATATATACTGTGAGCTTATTAAAGGCTTTGGGATTTCTTTTTTTTTCCTGTCTAAACAGGAAAAGTGGGAGTAGTCAGTTAGTCAAGTGTTGGGGGAGAGTTAGATGCTTTTGGTTTTATCTGAATTAAAGATCCCATATAAGACTATGTATCTTTAGTAAAAGCTCTATAGGTCAACTGACTGCCATAGGTCCCCTTCATGCCAGCTGCTGCTGGGTTTTAAAGACCCAGACAGGTGCAGCACTGGAAAAAACAAAGAAATTGCTTCATTAGGGTGGATAAATATAGTTGAACTTCTGTGACTGCAGTATGCGAGTTGAAAAAAACTTGTTGAGCTTCCTCTGTGAAACAGCCTCCTGCCAAGTGTTTGAATTCTATAAAAACTATGAATGGATCAGCTAATATTTCCCACCTTAGACAGAAACTGCAGGGCAGGCAGACAGTCGCAAGGACAGTGCTTCCAGGTAGCATACTGCATGCAGTTCCTGGCCGCGTTCATGGCTGGCGTGTTCGCTCTTCCTGAGCTCTTTCTGTTAAGTGTAGCGACTCAGCCTCAACTGTGAATCAGCGTAACTCCGTCAGAAGCATGTGCAGGTCAGGTCAGACGTCAGCTCTGCGTCTTATCTGCTGGCCAGCTTTCCTATCAGCCAAACTAATTTGCTAAGATAATTCTGTTTCCTGCCATCTATTACAATAAATCAACCACTGTAGCTTCATTGAAGTCTCTGCTAACTAATGAGCTGCCCTTGAAATTCTCAAACTGTATGCAAGGGGGAGGAGGGGGAAAGAAAACCGTTATTCTTCTAAATATAAGAAAGTTTTAGATAAACAACTTGATGTTCTGGGCAATGCTGTGTCTCCTCAGCCCCATCTTAATGGATCATTCTTGCCAGAGTCATCTCAGACTGGGGCAAAACCAGTAAATGCATCAATCATTCCTTTGAAAACAAATTTTTGAATAATGTGATCTCAGATGGTGGTGCATACATGTGGGTAAATGCAAACATGCAGAGGGGAGACACAAAGAGAGAGAAAGAGACAGCACTTTCAGGAAAGAGTAGAAGTAAAATGACAAGGGATCCACTGTTGTGGCTACTGAAGAAAGAAAGAAGCATGTTCCCATGAAATGGTAGCTCTCTGGCATTCAATTTTGAATAGGAAAA
Organism: Scopus umbretta; assembly: GCA_013400535.1. Lineage (NCBI taxonomy): Eukaryota > Metazoa > Chordata > Aves > Pelecaniformes > Scopidae > Scopus > Scopus umbretta. Next base: position 14,184 of record VZTL01074151.1, on the reverse strand, counting down.
AAATATTGAAGACAGACAGGAATTGAAGAAACATGAAGCATCCTGGAACATGCGTACTGCAGGAAAAACTCAGGGGCAATAAGGTATTAAGATCATTCTGCTTTTTCCTTATGGCAATATCAAACTACTGAGAGCAGTAGTGATATTACAATTTATAGCCATATTTAAAATCAGAAGATACACTAATTTATACCCTGCTTGTATTGTTTTGTTCAGATTTGGTATTTAATAATGCTGATTTTATTTTTTTTTTAAGGGACTTACATTCCTCATGGAATTTCAGCATTTTCTTTGGCTTTTTCTGCAGATCAGTCCTGGTTCTGTAATAGATCTCACTCAGTCATGCTGCCCCAGTTAGGTTACTGAAGGGAGCCAACACCTCAGCAACATGGTTGGGTTCATTCAGACAGTCATTTAGCAGAAAGATGTTTAAAAATAATTGCATATCCCCTCCCCGTCTTTAAACATTCAGAGGAAAAGTCACAGAAAAACCGATAATGTGACAATAATAATGAGGCTGAAGAACAGCATTATAGTGTGAAACTCATATATCCCTAGTTTCATTTACATGTTCAGCAGCTGCTTGTTTCTCAATCATAGAAAGATCATTACCTGACTTGTAAGAAGAGAGGGGAAGTCTGTTCACCTTTGGGCAACTAGCTCTGCATCTATTAATACTTGTTGCCCATCTCATTATACATTTAATTGCTGCATTATAATTTATTTATTCATTGTTTTATTGTAATAGATGAGTTGAAACAAAATTACCTTTGCAAATTACTTTGATAGGTGGGAAAGTGGCATGGTTAAAAAAAACCCATGCAGTATGGAATAGGAGATGCTACCTAGTGAATAGCCTCTTAATGTGTGAGCACTAGCATACACAAACTGGTCTCGTTAGAAAGTGGTGAATCCAGCCAATTTATAGACTGTTTACAAAGAAATTACTATGTAACTTATATGCAATTATCTTACACTCCCAGATGTCTCTTTTCTTCATGGGACAGGGAATCAGCTGAAAATGAAGGATAAATAGGGTGGGAAGAGGACACTCCTCAAAAATTGGAGACCTAAAGGTGGGAAGTTTGCAAAGCATTTGGCTAAGCTAGGGCTGCCTTTCTTTTAGCGTGGGTGTCACGTTTACGAAAGCTGTATTTACATAGCTCCTGCCTTCAGGAGGTAGGGGCTGTCACTGCCTTGCAGGCAGAGCCCAGGCCCGGGGTGCTGCCCAGCGCCGCGCTGCGCTGCAGACAGTGCTGTTTCGCAGAGCTGCGCTGAACACAGAGCAGCAAAGTTCAAGAGGACTTTCGGGCATATTCCACCCCTACCTCCCATCCCATCCCCCAAGTACTTAGTTGCCTAAACTGGGGATGAAGTGGACATTACAGGGAGAGAAAAAAAAAATCCAAGCCCCACCTTATTTGCTCTCCAAAGCGCTTAATGCGTAGCTTCACGTGACATCATAAGGTGACTCCAGTTGAGCTGAGGGTTGCCTCAAGAGAAGCAGGCTGGTAGTGCCCAGCTTTGGGGGTGTGCAGTGAAACACATGTGCATGTTCTGGGCTCTAGGTGAGACGCTGAGTGTCACCCCCGCCCTGAGCAGGGCCCAGAAGCGTGGTGTGGGCAGGAGGCCCAGCCCCACCAGCGCCCCATCCCATCACAGCGTTGGTAAGGCTGTAGCTCACCCACTGTTGCAGCATCAAACAAGGCGTGGGGGGGAAAATCTGTGGCCTAATGGTTGTCAAATAAGACAGCATTGACAATAACAAATAAATGGGGCCACAGAGAGTCATGCATATACAGAGATAGAAAAAATGTACACAGAATTATTGCAGTTTTCAGTTATTAATGCATATAGAAATAGATCCCCCAAACCTCCACATTTTTCTTCAATTAATTAAAATTGATTTATAAAATTGATAAAATTTATTCATAAATAACAATATCCACTATCAGATACACAGGTCAATCAGCTCTGAAACTTAACCATTAGGGCCATAAAATGCAGGGTCATGTTTGGATTTTGGGTTTGGTTTTTTTTTTCCATTTTGTAAATGTTTTATTGCACTACTTGCTCCATTATAGAATGCATCATATGTATTTGTCACCGTTCATGAGCACCTGCAGTGCTGGCTGTGGGCTGAGGGGGAAGCCTGCACCCTTTCCACTCGTGGACTTAGGTGTTTCGGCAGCCAAAGATCTTCCCTCGTTCCTGCACGTGGCCGCCCCAGCTCCTGGGAGCATGCACCATGCAGCTGGGTTGTGCTGTGACTCAGAATCAGCCCTTTTTTCTTCGTTTTTTTTCACTACTGTCCCTGTGCTTTATGTGGACTGTCATGCCCCACGCAGCACCTCCCTGCTGTGGTTAAAAGGGCCGACGCGGCTGCCCTGCTCGCACCGGAACCCTGCGGCCTCTCTCTCCGCAGGCCGTGACAGCAGCCGTGACAGCAGCCACCGGGCCTCCCGCGCTCCCCGCCAGTGCCGACATCAGCAGGCAGCAACGAGGGGAGCAGGGGCTGGGGGGCTGCACTGCCACCTGCAGCTCCGTGGGGCGGCCTCGGGGCCCTGGGCGCACTGCGGTGCTCTCCCACTAACAACCAGCCGAAGAGCAAACTGATGCCAGTGACTATAAGGTGCTTTCTACCCCAAGCCTGAGCGATGCTACGGCTGTAACCACATGCCCTACCTACCCCGGCTTCCTTCTGTCGCCAAAGCCACTTAATTCCTGCACCAGCTCACAGGGAAGGTGGGCCTCAGCCAGAGCCCGTTTCCTGAGCTGGCCAGGAGCAGATCTCTGAGGAAGAGCCTAAAGAAAAAAAGGTAGGGCTGATGGAGGCTTCAGCCACACCACCGGGTTCAGCAGCTGTGCCTGGACCTGCTCCTCATGAAGTGCCTGAAGACTTTTGGGCACACTGTGCTTTTTTCTATGGCATTTTGTTTTGCATGGAAGTTTTTGGGTTGAAAAATTACTACTGCGTTCAAGTGGTTTACAGTTTTCATTAGCTTCTACTAAGCTCTACAAATGCGCCAAGATCCCCTAGGTGTTTTACATCTCCCAGTAGTATCTGCTTTAGCCACTCAAACGGCGGTTTCATTTGGATGCCATTTTCCATTACGGGAGCTCTGCACCGCACGGCCGGGCCTGGTCCCCGGGCAGCCCCTCGGGTGGCTCCCGCGCTCAGCGGGGACGCGGGCGCAACCGGCAGAACTCACTTGGTGAGGCGGCTGCGGCTTGACCGCTGGGAGAGAGACACGCGCCGCCAGCCCTGAGCGGAAGGCCCGCTGCGCTAGATTTGCCGTGTTTGAAACTTATAAACCTGTGGAAGTTTTGTATGTACCTAATTGCGTTAGCCCAAAAGTAGTTTTAAGAGCAGCGCTATAAAAATGGGATTACAATAGCTGTAGGGACACATATGAATATAAATCTTCATTTTTAAAAGCCGTAGAACAGGCGAGAAGTTTCCAGCTGGTACAGGCAGTGCCCTCTTGTGTCGGAATACTCGAAATACAGGCAAACCTCCAGCTGCAGCTGCTCCGCCAGCTCAGCTCTAGCGAAGCTGAACATTGATGTTACTGCTATAAAATGCTGAGTATTTTTCTAGATAGAGAACGCATGCAAACTTGGTGTGCAGGTCTTCTAAATGGTAGCTATGGAAGCAGCACTGAAGCTACAGCATGTTCCCAGAAGCAGCTGATCATCTAGGGTCAGTAAGGTAGTGTACTAAGCATTTAAAAATAAATTAATTTTTCCCTGCAGGCAAACTACATGTAGCTATAGCAGCTTTTTATTGGGTTTCCATTATAGTATCACGTACTAATTGGTGAGACACAAGTAGTATACTTAGACGTGATTTGATACAGTACAGCAATTCCTAAGTTTCCTAGAAATGTTGAAATTAAGAGAGACTATCAAAAATACATAAAGAAATCCTTCCGTAAGTACACAAAACAAGCTAGTTCAACACTGTACTCATTACTGTTTGTGACATTCCCAAAACTCCAAGCCCCCAAAGAAATGAATAGAGCCATAAGAATAATATTTTTAATTAATCCAGAAAGAGCACATGGTACATTCCTTTCCAGCAGCAGCTGATTCTGCTCTACCATTGAGGGGGGAGAAAGTTAAGGCTAGTTGAGGGCAACCTGATAACAATGGTTTGTTTCCCTAACTCATTCTTGGAGACAATCTCTGTAAGTTTAAGAGACTATTTCTGCACAAAACATGGGATGTTTATTTAGCAAAACATCAAGAACAGAGAAAAACATGCTTTGTTACAGTGGTGAAAATACACAAAACTTTCAAGATGTTTTTTACACCAACTCAGTTCTAAAACTATAAAATTCCAGGCTGCAGCATGTTGTGCCTTAGTATTGTACTGAACAGGCTATCGTTAGGGATCATGGTGACCACGTTCATTGAGTCAGTGGAGTATAAAGTGCACAAGAAAAATAAATGCATTGAAATGAACCACTGATGATTATGAGCAACTCCTGTTACACCTAGTACCTGCTTAAAATGGAAATTTCACAGGCTGTTTAGTAAAACACAGTACATTTTTCAAGAGCACAGAATCAGTATCACAGCTATTAGAAAGTCCTTTACTGAAAACACGTATTTTGGGTTTGTTTTTTTTCCTCCAATTATCTCTCACACCAAAAGACAAGCATTCTGATGTAGCTTACTGTGGGTTTGGAGTTGCTTTCTTTGCATTTGTTGTTGTTGTTGTTGTTTTAGTAATGTGTAAGGCATCACATTTAACTAACACCTTTTCTCTTTACCCTCTATGTTCAAAATAAACAAGTACTCAGTGGTGCAGTGATTTGTTCAATTTTCTAGCGATTTGAGCCCCTATTACTAAAAATTATTATCAGAGTAGGGGTGTTTTTTCTTCCCAATTATGAAACTTTGTGAAACTATGTTTTTACAGGCTGTCAGGAATCATATTTTCGCTGAGTTTTGCCACTCGCAGGTTAAGGCCATTGATAGCAATACTTAAGAGCCGAACCATGACGCAATCCTCCAACTGCTATTAATTTATGGGCACATTCACCATATTAAAAAGAGAAAACTGATTGGGAGGTTCCCAAATGCATTAAACACGTAAAAGTTAGGTGCTGTGTCAGTGGAATCTTTGGGCATTACATTTAACAGCAGTAGATGCTTTAAAATGCAGGCTGTTTCTACAAAATAGCTTATTCAATTCCCCTAGAATACATGCTGAAGGCTAAAACCAGTCTCTTACTCTTATATAGAAGTTATTTTACAATTTTCTGTTCACAGTGAAACCACTTTTCTGTCTGTATACTCCTTTCTGAGAAAGGAAATAAAAATTGGGGTTAGTTTCCATAACATTTCATTTACATTGCCAGATTATCTCCAATCCAATGCAATACACCATAAAACAATACTTTTTGGATTAAAAGAAGACTCAATTGTCAAAACCAACACTTTTTTTTTATGCTATAGAAGACACTTCTCTCCTCTTAACTGATAAGCAATAAACTAACCATGTAATCACCTACTATTTGCAAAACTATGTACTGTTTTGCAATAATATAAAGTAGTACAAAATCCAGGCTGTAAAGTACTGCCTGCATTTCAAAACACAGTATTTGTCACCGAGAAGCACACGCAACAATGCATTTAAATTCCCTCTGCTTTTCCTGTATGTTCTCTACATGTACCACAGTAAGAGTTCACACAACTTCTTTTCCATTTCCAGTCAAAAGCCAGATCGGAGGCAAGAAGCCAAGCAGTTCATTTACACCCATCTATTTTTATTCACTTCTGCTAATAGAATATGCATCTTGAAAAAATGGGATTCTTAAGATACGTGCAGTTGTGGAAAAAAAGTGGCTATTTTGCTAAAAGATTATTCATCTAGAAAACTTTAGTATGATTGACAAGTCCAAGTCTCCCCTCCGGTCACAGCAGTTGCACGGCTGTTCTCCAAGTTCAGGCAGGAAGTGGTAACTTAACTATAACTTTAGGTTGTACATAATATATGTGAAGGGCAGGAGGGAGAAAGATGACACGAGTGGAACACATATGAAAGTTAACACGTTGGGAAAACTCGAAAATAAATCCAGGGCTAGGGAAGATAAAGAATTCAGACATTCAGATTGGTCTCATTGGTACATAGGTTTGCGCTTCTTCATTTTGTAAAGCTTTTATCTTTGCTCTTTGTTCAGAAGAGGGCACCGCTTGCAGCTACTTCACGATGAGGCTAGAGGAATGAGGGTATCCAACAAGGTATCAAACGCTGTAGGGAGCAAGTTGAGATCCTGTTGTATTACTAGTGC
>VZTL01074150.1:153360-164191 GCA_013400535.1 Scopus umbretta | reverse complement strand
CCCCCCCCGCAGCTCTCCGACACGGGGGTCTCCCTGCAGCCCCCCGCGCCTATGTCCTCCCCTCCTCCTCCTCCCCCTTCTCTTCCTCCTCCCCGGAGAACGTGGAGGACTCGGGTTTGGACTCACCCTCGCACCCTGCGCCCGGACCCTCCCCGGACTCAAGACCCTGGACCCCGCAGCCGGGGACGCCACAGAGCCCCCTCCCCAAGCGTGGCGGCCCGCCGGACCCCCCACCACTGCCACCACCGCCCGCTGCCCGGGACCCCGGTGCCTGGGNACCTCTGCCCCCCGCCCCCCCCCAGCTGGGTGCAAGGTCTCACCCAGCTCAGCTGAGAACGGGGTTGAGACCTGCCGAGCTCGTGGCACTGTGAGACCCTGCTGGAGCCCCCCGGGGGGCCCTGCCACGGCAGGTCTCTCTCCTCACCCCCTGTTTGTGTCCCCCACAGACACTCTGCCCACCCGGCCCAGTGCGGCCCCCCGGGAGGTCCCACTTGTGGCCCCCCCTCGCCGCTCCCGCACGAAGAGGCCAGCGGCCGGCCCGGCTGCAGGCAGCAACACCGACCTGGTGCGTGACCGGGCAAGGGGAGCGGGGCCAGGCTGCGGGACCCCCACGGTGGGGACCAGACCCCCCCCAACACTGTCTTGCCTTGCAGTCGCGCTCGCTGAGCCCCTCGCCCTCCTGGAGCTGTGGCCCCTCGCACTCGGCGCCCGCCAGTCTGGGCGAGCGGGGCTTCTTCGCTGTCTCCCAGCCGGCGCTCGGTGGGTCCCGGGGGGCTGCAGGGGTCGCAGGGTGGGGGTCCCATCTAGGCTCTGACCCCGCCTGCCTCCCCAGGGCTGTCGCGGGGTCCCAGCCCCGTGGTGCTAGGCTCGCAGGACGCGCTCCCCGTGGCCACCGCCTTCACTGAGTACGTCCACGCATACTTCAAGGGGCGCGACGCCGACAGGTATGGGGGTTCAGGGGGGGCTAGGGTCCCCCCCACCACCACCTGCAGTGTCCTGCCTGGGGCATCTGCTGACCCCCGGCCTGTCCCCGGCAGCTGCCTGGTGAAGGTGACAGGGGAGCTCACCATGTCCTTCCCTGCCGGCATCGTCCGCGTCTTCAGCGGGAGCATGGCCCCCCCCGTGCTCAGCTTCCGCCTGCTCAACGCAGGTGCCATCGAGCAGTTCCTGCCCAATGCCGAGCTGCTCTACAGGTGTGGGGTCACGGTGGTGCTGTGGCACCGGCTATGTGGAGATGCCTGGGCAGGCTGGCAGCCAGGGGATGCAGTGGTGGGGAGCTGGGGTACAGGGGGTGCCTGGGGGGATGCAGGGACCTTGGGAGGTGGTGGGTGCAGCGATGGGGAGCTGTGTATTGGGCTACATAGCGTACCTGGTTTTCTGGGGATGCCTGGACATCCTGGGAGCCAGTAGATGCAGTGATGGGGAGCTGGATAACGGGGTACATGGGGATTCCAGGGGGCCTGAGCATCCTGGGAGCTGGTGAATGCAGCAATGGGGAGCTGAGTATCAGGGTACACGGAGTTTCTGGGGTTCCCAGGAGGCCTGGGCATCCTTGGGAGCCAGTGGGTGCAGTGATGGGGAGCTGAGTATTGGGGTCCTGGTTTTCCTGGGGTGCCCAGGCACCCTTGCCACTCTGACCCCATCCCTGCAGCGACCCATCCCAGAGCGACCCCAGCACCAAGGACTTCTGGCTGAACATGGCAGCGCTGACCGGGCACCTGCAAAAGCAAGCGGAGCAGAGTCCAGCTGCCTCCTACTACAATGTGGCTCTGCTCAAGTACCAGGTGAGCCCCAGGTGGGGAGAGCGGGCACCCTAGGGTCCCCCACCCAGCTGCTTGGGGTGGGAGGCTCTCAGTGCCCCCCTGAGCTCTCCCTGACCCCCCAAAGTTCTCACGGCTGGGCCCCGGCTCGGCGCCGCTGCGGCTGTGCGTACGCTGGGACTGCTCGCCGGGTGCCACGCGGGTCAGCGTTGAGTACGGCTACAACGCCGGCGCCCTGGCCCTGCCCGTGCCCCTCGCCAACGTCCACGTCCTGCTGCCCGTGGATGAGCCTGTCGCCAACCTGCGGCTGCAGCCCGCGGCCAGCTGGTAAGGAGCGGGGGCACATGCAGGACCGGGGTCCCAAACAGCGCCAGGGTCAGAGAGGGGAACCCTGGGCTGGGAAACAGGGTGCTGACGGGTGGGGAAGGCAGGAACGTGTCCCCTAGGGGTGGGAGCAGGGCAGACAGGGTGAAGCAGGGGGAGCGGTTTGGGGGTCTGGGGGCTTGGGGGCATGCCTGTGTCCTGGCAGGAATCTGGAGGAGAAGAGGCTGCTCTGGAGACTGCTGGACGTCCCCGGTGCCCCGGGGCAGGCAGGTGAGGCTGTCCTTGCGCCGCTCGAAGGGCAGGGGAGCAGAGTCCATCCCTGGCCCCTGCAGAACCCCCCACCCTCTTTGCTGTCCCCCCAGGCTGTGGCCGGCTCTCAGCCAGCTGGGAGCCCCTCTGCGGGCCCAGCAAGCCCAGCCCCGTGGCAGCCCAGTTCAGCAGCGAGGGCAGCACGCTGTCAGGCGTCGAGGTAGAGCTGGCGAGTGCTGGGTATCGCATGTCGCTGGTCAAGAAGAGGGTTGCTACAGGTATGGCTGGGCGGGGCCGGGGGNTATGGCTGGCAGGGCCCGGGGGGTGTGGGGTCCTCCCCCCATCCCCTGTGGCCCTGGGGTGCACAGGGTCCCTTCCCTGCTCTCCAGGGTGCATGGGTTTCCTTCCCTGGGGTGCATGAGGTCCCTTTCCCAGGGTGGGCAGGGTCCCTTCCCTGCTCTCTGGGGTGCATGGGGCCCTTCCTCAGCATGCATGGGGGTCCCCTCTCTGCTTCCCATGGCCCTGGGGTGCATGGAGTCCCTTCCCTGGAGTGTGCAGGGTCCCTTCCCTGCTCCCCATGGCCCTGGGGTGTGCGGGGTCCCCTCCCCACCACCCCAAGCTCCATTCCCCCCTCACTGGGCGATGCCCTGTGGCAACGCCCAGCCCGGGGAGGGTGTGGATAGCCCAGTTCGGGACCGGCATCAAGCCCTGGCCCTTTGGCGATCACTATCCTCGCACCAGGCACGTGCTCCCCATCCTCGCAGCCCCTCCTCACTGCCTTTCCTCTGCAGGGATCTACCTGGCGGGGTCCTGAGCCGCCTCCTGCCTGACCCTCCAGGCCCCCTGGGTTTCCCCCTTGGTTGTGTGAACTTGAAACACTGGATGGAGGCCGGTCGGGGAGGGGGTGCCGCCGGGTGGGAACCCCCCTCCACTTCCTCCTCCTCCTCCTCCTCCTCTCCCTCCGGCCCCCTGCTCCATGGCTGTCACCACGTTGTCTCCTGCTGCCCAGCAGTTGGTCCCCTCTGCCCTCCCCTGTGCTGTGAAGGGAGCAGGAGCTGCTCTTTTATTAAACACTTTATTTTCTAATAACACCCCCGCCGGCTCCTGCCTGCCTCCTGCTGCGATGCCCATCCCCGGGGCCTCCAGGCTCCTCCTTGGAAACAGGGCTTGGCTGTACTGCCATAGCTCCCTGGGGGCTCTGGTGCTGCGGGGCCAGGGGAAACCAAGGCAGGGAGCTGGCAGCGCTCTGCCAAGCCCTTTCCTTGTGCCCGCGGGTGCTGCCGCTCCACCTGCGGCAGGTGGACAGGTAAAGGGGTGGGCAGATAGATGGGTGGGTGGATGGACAGGCAGACTGACGGCACCTGGCAGGGGGAGGATCCCCACCAGGGATACCTGCGCTGCTGAGACGGCAGCGCTTCCGGCACAGGGAGAGGCGCGGTGCAAGGATGGCCACGAGCTGGCTCTGCGACAAGGTACCAGGCAGGAATTCTGCGGGGTGGGGGGCTCATGGCTCTTTGCGGTGCTCCTGGGCACCAGGACAGGGCTCTCACCTTGGGCAAGGGCTGGCTGGATCCTGTCCGTGGTCGGCTGGGCTCTGTGCAGTGCTGGCGGGCAAGCGGTGGTCAGGCTCTTGCCAGGGCCCCCGTGCTGCGTGGGGGACCCTGTCCCGGCGCTTCAGCTCTGAGGGTGAGGGCTGCTCACAGCAAACCTGGGTGGGCTCCTTGCATCCGGGATCACCCCGATGTCTTGACCTGGTGGTAACTCCTTTGGTAACCCCCCCATGCCAGCGGGTCCCAGGGGGCTGCGCACCTTTGCTGGCTATGCCCATGTTTTGGGGCTGCACCCTGTGTTTGCTCTCCTAAAGGAGAATGTCCCCATCCCGGAACCAGTGGGTCTGGTTGCATGTTCAGCTGGAGGAATTGGACTTTGCCCTGCACCCAAGGGTGCCCTGCCCAGCCCGGAATCCTCCCTGCGTGGCAGCAGACAGCTTCCTGGTTACCCGTGGTACGATGTGACCGTGTGGCATGGGGAGATCTCCATGCTCCCCTCTGTGTGCCAGGAGCTCTGTGCTCCAGCTCCGCAGGGAAGGGTGCTGTGCCCCGGCGCAGGGCACCTCTCCAGGTGCAGATACTCAGGGGCTGCAGGGATGACCGGCGCCGAATCCTGCTCCCTGTCTTGCAGAGCATACTCCTACGGTGCTACAGGCTGGAGCTATGGGGTCTCATTGCTGTGGCGGTCCTGGGGCTCTACTACCTGCACTACCGTGATGACTCGCTGTGGCCCATCATGGCCCCTAAGCACAGCACCCCCCCCAGCACCCAGGCAGCCACCAGCCCCACCCCAACCTGGGCTCTGCCCACCCCTACCCCGTGTGTAGCCAACACCTCGGTGCACAAAGTTGCTGGCTTCACCCAACTGCCCAGACATGTGCAGGACTTCATGCGGTACCAGCACTGCCGGTCCTTCCCGACACTGCTCAGCGTCCCCAGCAAGTGCGGGGGCCCCAAGGGGTCCCCCAACGTCTTCCTCCTCTTGGCCATCAAGTCATCACCAGTGAACTACGAGCGGCGGGAGGTGATCCGCAAAACCTGGGGGCAGGAGAGGACCTTTGAAGGAGTCTTCATCCGCCGGGTCTTCCTCGTGGGGGTGGCCTCAGAAGCCCAGAAAGCCAAGAAGCTCAACTGGCTGCTGCGGCTGGAGCAGCAGGAGCATGGGGACGTACTGCAGTGGAACTTCAGGGACACCTTCTTCAACCTGACGCTGAAGCAGGTGCTTTTCCACTCCTGGCTGGAGAAGCACTGCCCCGGCGTCCGCTTCATCTTCAATGGGGATGACGATGTCTTTGTCAATACGGACAATGTCATCCGCTTTGCAATGAGCACCCAGGGCACCCAGGAGCAGCACCTCATGGTGGGGCATCTCTTCATTGACAATAGCCCTGTCCGAGTCCAGTACAGCAAGTACTTTGTGCCCAGGCAGCTCCTGGCCTCCGAGCGGTACCCGCCCTACTGTGGCGGTGGCGGGATGCTCATGTCTGGCTTCACAGCCCGTGTCATCTCCCGGGAATCACAGAACATCAAGCTCTTCCCCATCGATGATGTCTACCTGGGCATGTGCTTAGAGAAGGCAGGGCTCCGGCCCACATCCCATGCTGGCATCCGGACCATGGGCATGGGGGTACCAGCCAATGCTGACCCCTTTGATCCCTGCTACTACCGGGAGCTGCTGCTGGTGCACCGCTTCTTGCCCTACGAGATGGTGGTGATGTGGCAGGCTGTCCACGAGCCCCATCTGCTCTGTGGCAAGAAGGTGAGCACCTTCTAGGGTGGCTGAGGAGGACTGAGAGCCAAGGGAAACACTGGAGCAACTCAAGGGCTGCTCGGGCTGTGGGTCTCTCCAGATCCCTGGTAGCTGCTGCTGCTCGGTGCTGCCACGCTGCGAGGGAGGGTCCCTGGGCTGACCCCCATCTCCACCATGGTCTCGCCGGGAGGGCAGAGCAGGATTTGTGACACCAGGCCCCAGCTCGCACCCTGGGGACTGCTGAGCACCACCACGTGCCCATCCTGCCCCTGGCCTGTTTCTGCCTGCTTTTACCCCAAATCTGCCCTCCTGTGGCCAGAGGAGCCCCAATGCACCGGAGGGACAATAAATGAACCTGTTTTGCTAATGAGGACATGGGGTCTGGAGCCTTCCTGGGGGCCTGGGGTGCAGGGAGGTGCCCCAACCGAAACCAGGACTGGGTCCCTCTGCAGAGCCTCCGGGGTCTCTGTGCTGTCCCCAGACCCATGAGCAGGCTGGGGGGGACGGGCTGTGCTGCTGTCTGCGAGGTCAGTGGTGACCCTCAGCGGAAGTGGCCCTGGCCCTGGCGGGATGCTCAGTCCCGGGAACAGATCGTGCCGTGCCGTGCCTTGCCGCACCGCAGGCACGTGCCTGGCTCAGGGCCGTGGCAGGGGGATGCACGCGGTGGGTGAGGAGCAAAGCCCAGCGGGGGGACAGGGCTGTGGCCGCAGCTACCACCTGCCCGTGCCTTGGGGTGCTGGCAGCTCTCACGGCAGAGCCAGTGCAGCAGCTGTATGGGCACACAGGTTCATTTGCACCCTTGTGGCCTTATGCAGGGGCACCCGCTGGACCCACCCCCCAGGAAAGCCTTCAGCGAGGGCAGAGCCCGGGACCCCCATGCCAGGTTGTCCCATGGGCACCCTCACCCCTCTCAGCTCTCTTCCAGCCAAACTCCCCCAGCAGCTCCACAGCAACCAGACACCTGCGTCCCCTCGCCCTGTGCACTCCCTCTCGCCTCACCCCAGCTGGCAAATTTACCAAACTTTACTAGAAGCCCATCGAATCCTGCCATGGTGGGGGAGCAACAGGCAGAAGGGGGGTAAAAGACAAGTGGCATCATGTAGGGGGCCTGCTTGCCACAGGGAAGTGGGGAGCAGGACTGCCCTGCACGGTGGCGACGATGGGGGCTGTGTCCCCCTGTGCTGCCGCCCCTCCGCTGGCCTCACAGCCGTTAAAGGGTGTTGAAGCATTGCCGTGGCCGTGTGGCTGGCTGTCACTGCCTGGTGCTGAGGAGGGAGGTGGGTGGCTGGGGTCCTAGCCAGGTTGGGCTACCTGTGGGCTTTGCTCCGTCCATCCCGCAGCGCCTCGATTTTGGGGGCCAGCTCCCCAAAGGTGGGTCTGGCGCCGGGGGTGAAGGCCCAGCAGCTCAACATCAGCGTGTAGACCTGGGGACAAGGAATGGGATCGTCAGGGAAGCAGGGTGGCCCCCAGGACCCCCACCAGCCCCCAGGACCTCTGCCAGCCTGGGCAGAGCTCTCACCTCCACAGGGCAGCCGGCCGGCACTGGGAGACGTCGGTTGTCCTTCAGGAGCTCCAGCAAGTGGCAGATGATCTGTGCCATCTTCTCGGGGCCCATCATGCGGAGGAACTCCTATGGGCACGGGGATGGCCATCAGCGTGGGGCCACCGTGGCCAAACAGGGGGGCTCATCCCAAAGATAACGGGTCCAGGGTGGGGGCAGTGGGACCCCAGCCCCCCTGGGGGGGGTGTCTCACCTCCGAGGGGCTCTTGCTCTTATTGCTGTAGGTGAAGAGCTCATAGAGAAGAACCCCAAAGCTCCAAATGTCAGATGCCCGGGAGAAGACGTTGTCTGCCAGGGACTCGGGCGCGTACCTGCCAGCAGGATGGTGCTGAGCACTGGATCTGGCTGGACCAGTGCCTCATATCCCCCACGGTGCTACCCTCACCAGAAGACAGGGCTCTGGCCAGGTTCCTGCACCACATAATAGTCCTTGTCTTGCGGCAGCAGCTTGGCCAGCCCGAAATCCCCGATCTTGACGTGGGTCTCGCTCTCCACCAGGATGTTCCTGCTGGCCAGGTCCCGGTGCACGCAGCGCTGCGCCCCCAGGTACTCCATGCCCTGTGCGGGACACAGCCACTTGCAGGGGCCGGGACCCAGCAGCATCCCTAGGGGCTTATCCCAGCTGGACCACAACCCCCTGGGTGAGCCGTGGCATTGCTTCGTCCCCACCCTGGGAGAGCGGGACCCCCTTTGCCACCGGCCCCCACGGTCCCACCTTGCAGATCTGCCAGGCGTAGAGGAGTAGGGTCCTGTGGTCCAGGCGGGGCTGGTTCTTCTGCAGGTAGTCCCGCAGGCAGCCGTTGGGCAGATACTCCATCACCAGCCGCAGCCCATGCCGCCCTGCACACACATCCATCACCTGCTGGCCAGGGTGTGGGCAGAGCCGGGGCCAGGTGCAGGCAGCATTGCTCCCTGCCCGCTCCCTGCCCCACGCCATGCTCACCCCGGCTATAGCACACGCCCCGGTACTGGACGATGAAGTCGTGCTGCAGTGAGTGTAGGATCTGGATCTCCCGCTCGAAATCCCGCAGCTCCTTGGCCGAATCCTGCTGCAGCTTCTTCACCGCCACCAGCTCGCCTGTGCTGTCGCCCAGTGGGTCGTAGCGGCACAGCTCCACACTCCCAAAGTTGCCCTGGCCAGGGAGAGTCGAGTAGGGATGAGGGACGCCAGGGTGTCTCAGGGGGGGTCACAGAGACCCCTACCATGTCCCCAGCTCTTGGTCCCTCCCAGATCCCACACACAGGTGAGGACGTGGGCAGAAAGCAAGCGTTTCTCAGCTTTGGAGGGCAAAGTGTCCTCCTAGAAGCCAGGGATGTTTCATGCCCCAAGTGCAGGTAAGGGGGGGGTGCAAGAAACCTTGTACACTGACTCTTGGGGGACGGTGCCCCCTCTGCCCCCCCTCACCTTGCCCAGCAGCGAGATGTACTTGAGGTGCCGCTCCTCGAAATGCGTGGGGTCCTGGCACATGGCGAGGGGCTCATACCCCCAGAAGCTGTCCCGGAGCATCACGTCGCTGGGTGACGGGTCTGAGAGCAGCTCGTAATCTGGGGGAGATGGGTGGTGAGGGCACCGTGAGGGCCCAGAGCCTGTCCCCCCCACTATTCCGGGGCTCACCAGAGGTGATGAGGCTGTTGAGGTCCCGGATGAGGGCACGGAAGCAGGGCCGGCGGTGGGGCTGGTAGTCCATGCACTGTGCGATGAGCGTGGCCAGCTCCGTCCACTTTGGCGCAGGGAGCTGGCAGCTGCTCTGGTAGAAATCTAGCTTCTGCAGGGGTGGGAGAGTGTGCCTAGGCTGGCTGTGGGGTGCCTGGCCCCGTGCCTCCCCCAAGCAGCCCCTGAACAGCCCCCACGCTCCGCACCAGGCTGCGCAAACCCCTTGCCCTGAGCATCCCCCAAAGGCTGCGGGACGTTAGGCTGGGGGTTAGGTTATTGCTGATCCCTGCAGCGCTGGACCCGGCAGCCACCTCCACCGCGCACCGAGGCTGGGGGGCTCCAGAGCCCTGCAAGACCCTGGCTCCAGGTGCCATGGGTGCCCATCTCCCCACAGCGATGCCCCTTCTCCAGTGTGACCTGGGTCACCAGAGCCTCTGGCCAGCAGAGAAATCCTGGGGTGGGACGGGTGGCACGTGGTCTTCTCTGGGCAGTGGGTGAGTGAGCAGAGCCCCGGTGCAGCGGGACAGGGCAGGAGGGTCGGGATGCAGCGGGAAGGGGCAGGAGGGTCGGGATGCAGTGGGACGGGGCAGCCTCACCTTCTGGGGCTCCAGCAGGCTCATGGGCATGTTACCACCACTGAAGATCTCCCAGAGGGTCGCCCCGAAGCTCCACTTGTCGGCTGGCAGTGCCAGGCTCTTGGGGTCACTGAGGCACTCGGGGGCCACCCAGGGGATGCGCTCCACCAGCACTGGGGAGAGGGGTACAGCCCCACTCAGCACCCACTGGGGGGGCCTGCCACCCCCCCAGCAGCCTGGGTCAGCCCAGGCACTTACTCTCCTTGGCCAGGACGGTGACACTGACTCCAGGGTCACTGAGCTTGATGAAGGGGGGGTTGCCACTGGCTGCATCCCCCTCCCGGGTCAGCAGCACCTTCTTAGCGGAGACATTGCCATGGGTGATTCTCTTGTCCTCCTGGGGTGGGGAGAGGGACCAGGACTGTCAGTGCAACCCCGGCCTGTGGGGCAGCTCCATGCACGGGACTGAGCCAGTGCCAGCCGGGGTCAACCAACAGAGATGCATGGGAGCCACAGGGATGAGGATGCATGGGGGCTATGGGACATGGATGCATGGGAGCCACGGAGCGTGGATGCACAGGACCCGCAGGACGTAGATGCTTTGGAGCTGCAGGACATGGATGCATGGAAGCCGTGGCATGAGGACATGGGCGAGCTGTGGGATGCTGACACACAGGAGCTGCAGGACATATGGACTGCAGGACACTGATGCTCGGTGCCGTGCTGGCAGCCAGCTCACCAGGTAGTTGAGGGCATATGCCAGCTGCTTGGCCACCTGCAGCTTCCAGCTCGTCGTCACCTTGCCCTCGCCTTGGTTCTTCTTCAGGTAGAGGTCTAGGGGCCCATACCTGACGTACTCCTGCACCATGATACCTGCGGGGGGACGGTGCAGGCAGGTCCGGCACGCGCCCTCCTGGCAGCGCAGCTGTGGCATGGTGGTGCCTGGTGATGGGGGACGGGCACTCACTGTCCTTCCCGAGGCTGACACCGTGCAGCAGGACCAGGTGCTTGTGGGAGAGCTGGCTCATGATGCTGGCTGCCTCCAGGAAGGACTGGGAGCAGAGAGGCTGGCTCAGGGGGGGCCATGGGGACCCCCCCAGTGCCAGGTTTGGGGGCTGCTGCCGCCTCACCTCACAGCAGTTGCGGTGGCTGCCATCCATGACCTTGAGCACCACATCAGTCTGGTAGTACCTGTCCTCCTCCTGGTCCCGCTTGATGCCCTTGAAGATCTGGGTGAAGGAGCCTTGGCCCAGGCTCTCGCCCTGCCACGAGAGGGGGACTCTGGGGGGGGGTGTCCCTGCCCACGAGCCCTGTCCCACCAGTGCCCCGGCCCCCCCCGTACCCACGTGAGGCTCTGGGGGTCGATCTTGTGGAACATCATCTGGTTGAGGCTGCGGCGGGGGGCAAC
>VZTL01074150.1:131024-143619 GCA_013400535.1 Scopus umbretta | reverse complement strand
CCCCCCGCAGCCCCAGCCCATAGCACCCCCTTTCTGGCAGGGCTGACCAAGCGGACGCGGCTGCCCCCAGGTGTGCTGTGGTGGGACATCATGAAGCAGAATCCCTCGGTGTCCCCCATGGGCACCAAAAGCCCCAAGAAAAAGCCCCCAGGCAAGGCGGAAGCCCCCCAGGTGCTGCTGGTGAGGCTGGACGGGGAGGGCGGCCGCCCCCGGGACCCCCCTGATCCCGGCATCGCCACCGACCTGCTGCTGCAGGAGACCCACGTGTAGGGTGCCAGGGGGCGGGGGCACGCAGGACACGGGTGGCCCAGCTGTGGCCGCAGTGGGACAGCAGGATGGAGGGGTGCTGGTCCCCATCCCCGAGCCCCCAATAAAGGAGGAGCTGTCCCTGGGAGGAGCCTGTCCTTGGGGGGAGCTGTTGGGGGACATGGGACCGGGCACTGGGGGGGGACAGGGCAGGGGGGCAAGGGCACACCCATGGGGGTGGGCCCTGCCCTGTTAAGACCTGCTCCACCCAGATGAGAATGGGCCATGCCCTGCTAAGCCCCACCCATAAGCCCACGTCCCTGGCCTGATAAGCCCTACCCCACCCAGAGAACAATGGACCCCACCCTGCGGAGCCATGCCCACCCAGGTCACAATGGGCTCTGCCCTGAACAACAACTCCAGGTGACAATGGGCCCCGCCCTGTTAAGCCCCGCCCACCCCAGCTAACAAGGGGCCACCCCCTGCCAAACCCCGCCCCCCCAGGTGCAAAGGGCCCCACCCTCAGCCGCCGCAGGAGCCACTCGGCCGCGCCGCCATCTCGGGGGTTGGGGGCGCCGCCATCTTTGTGCCGGGCAGNTGTAGGGCCCCAGGGCACGGTGTAGCGCTGGCCGTGCTGGCACGGAGCAGGGGTCCGGCCTGGGCAGGTGACAGCCGGCCCCGGGGTCGGGCAGCTCGGGCCAGGCTGGCTGTGGGTGCGGGAGGAGCGGGGCTGGGCCCTTGGGGCTGGAGGAGCAGCCCCTGGGGCAGGGGAGGCGTCCGGCGCCCTCCCAGGCCTTGCCATGCTCTCCCGCAGCCTTGCCCTGTGGCCCAGCCCAGATCGTGCTCTTCCAGAAGCGTCAGAGCACGTATCGGAGAGGAGAAGGGATTTAATCCAGCCCAGGGTTTGAAAAGCTTGGCACTCGAGCAGCCAGCCCTAAACATCAGCCCTGTGGTTTCTTGTCTAGCAAATAAGCTATCTGCCATTAAAAGTGAAGATTTAAGATCCAGAACATGGTGTCTGCATGGGCAGCGTGCTGAGAAGGCCCTTTCTTAGCGCCTAGTTAATTTTGATGCTTCTGCTGTGCCTGGCTTTTAGGACTTTTCCTACCCTGACGATGCAGGGGAGGTGAATACAGCAGGTCTGCGTGGCCATTTATCCGAGTTAAGTGGGGCCACAGGGCTGTGTTTCGGTACGGGCAGTCAGAGGGCATGAGACAGCGTTTGTGCTGCTTCATCCTGCTCTGCTGGCAGCAGGAAATTCCCCTCAGAGCCTGCCAGTGCAGAATGAAAGCACCCAGCTTCATTTTGATTCGGCAGCAGAGACTGTTTGAGCTTGCAGGGCAGTGGTGCTTTTGACTCAGTACCAGGAACCCAGCACCCCAATTTGTTGTGTCGTTGCAGCGCAATAAATAGGCGGGAGGGGACTGTCCCCGCTGAGGAACTGGAGCGGAGTGAGCAGAGTTCCTCCTGGCTGAGCTGGGAGATTGCTAGATCTGTTCTGCCCAGGATCTCGAAATAGGATGAGGCCGTAAGAAAAGGGGGTTTTCATGGTGTGAGCTCCAGCTGTTCCCGCTTCCCCAGGGTGACGGTGAACCCAAGATCCTGTCCAGGGCAAGGATCTGAACCTCTTTTCTTTTCCGCAGAGCATCTTGAGTGATGCCCAAGAAGTTCCAAGGTGAAAATACCAAGTCGGCTGCTGCCCGCGCGAGGAAAGCTGAGGCAAAGGCAGCAGCCGATGCCAAACGTCAGCAGGAGCTGGAAGATGCCTACTGGAAGGATGAAGACAAACACGTGATGAGGAAGGAACAAAGGAAGGTGAATGACTAGTCAGGTAGCTAGGGCTGCTAGGGTTGCTTCTCCTCCTCTGTCCCCCGGCTGTAGCTGTCTCTCCACATGTTGTCCTGCGCTTAGTTTTAGGCAGAAGAGCTGGAACTAGTGGCTCCTCTGGGAGCTAAAAGAAGCTGAGTGTGGGAGTAAGTGTAAGCTTTGATGTGTAATTCGGAAATCTGGTGGATCTTAGAGCTGACTTCCCGAGGAAGGCAGTAAAAGCTTTATTGTTGGAATCATTTAAAATTGAATTAAGTAAAAGGACAAGGACTCTGCTGCAGGGCTTCATTTTTGACTGAGCAGTTCTTTAGCTTTTTTTACTTTCTTAACTTTTCTTTGATTTTTGTAGAAGGAAAAAGAAATCAGCAGGGTTAAGGGTTGCAAAGGCTTTTTTTTCCTCCCCAACTTGGTGTGCCACGCATCAGGATGTGTCGCTCTCAAAAAATTCTCTCCTCTTTGCTCTGCCCTGGGTGCCCCTTTGCCTCAGTGCTCAGTAAACAGAGCACTTTAGTACTCATTTCTGGGTTATTTGGTTTTTAACGTTGCCTGCATCAGCGTTAGACAAATCTACCTTCTGGTTTTGTGGATTTTCCTAGAAATGATTGTTGGTGATAACTTAGCTGCGTCTTCTGAAATGATTTATCTACCCTCGTGCTAACCAGACAGGGCTTCTGTTAATGACATAAATGGGATTTATGGGGTTACTGGGTTTGTGCTGCTCTGTGAATTTGATGCTTACTGAACTTTGTGTGTCGGCACTCGAGCAGACTGGCCGGGCAGGCAGGAAGCCAGCGCGTCCCCGTGACCTTGATAGCTGCGTGCTGCGTACATCTGCATGAGTTCACCCTTAATGTGCATCTTGACGTTTGGAATCGGGAGTCCCGTGTGCTGTTCCCCAGCGCAGTCCTGTAATGCTGCCTAATTACTTCCTGGAACAAGGACTTATTATTGCTCTACTTACGACTTGGCCAACAGCGACCTATTTGACTGGGCTTCCAAAACGGCCTCCTGCAGAGGCTGGAGAGGGGACCTGTGTTGTGAGCTGGAATTGCCAACTGGAAAACCGGGGTCGATCCCAGAGCCTCAGACTGGGTTTTAGAGAAACCAGTGAGGCAGTTTCCACTCGGCACCTCAGCCATCCCCTCTCCCTGCATCAGCACAGCCATAGTTTCCAGGTCCGAATTTCACCTCAGTGCTGTGTTTTAGTGCGTTTGCTTCCCACAAGCCCCCCTGGGGACCTTGCAGCTCGCAGCAGCAAAAGTCTCCGCTCGGATGGGGAGCTGTCCTTCCAGAAGGACTCTGAGTCTTAACTGTACCCACAGAGGGGCTCTTCCTGCTGCGGGAGCCTCGCGCAGGTGCTGCCACAACCTAAGCAAAGGCTGGGGGTTTGTGTAAGTGAGCCAACGGCCAACAGACAGGAATGAGTGGGTTGCTGGGGGAAAATAAGTCGGTGAAACCTTCCTCAGCTGCTTCTCCAGTGCCATCAGGCTGGAATATCCCCACAGAGAACGGAAGAAGCTGCCTGTGCTCCACCACATCCCGGCAGGGAAGAGATGTGTGACTCAGATTGTAAATGACTTTCCATCCTCATCCTAGAAAGGACAGAAACCAGACCGTTCACAGGAGTCAAACTTCCCTGGAGAAGGAGCTGTTTTGCGGGTGGTGCTGGCATGGAAATAGCGCTGCCAGCCGCGGCCATCTGCCGCAGGCGGGACTCGGCATTGCTCTCTGCTACAGCACCCGGAGGAGGGTATTCGCAGCGTGTGTAGGAGGATGCTTTCAGCACATCGCAGTCAGCGCTGAGCAGCTCTTACAGCTCTTCCCTGGCTCTCCGGGCGATGGCAGTAACACATTGACGGTGCTGCAGCTGCACGCACCTCTGAATTCCTGCACCGCCAGCAGGCAGGAGTGGCCGAAAGCCTTTGGGATGTGCTGAGACCAAACACTACGCACCCCTGTTAATACCTCCCCCCCTGCAGATGACCACCGGAGCCTCAGTGAAATAAGTGAGAGTGCAGAGCTCTCTTTCTCTTCAGGGGTTTGGAGGCTCTTCCTGGCAAGCCGGTGGTCTCGCTGATGGGGCAGCGATGCATGACAGCGTTAATACTTGGGTATCGGGAAGCTTAATGTTCAAAATGCAGTGCCTGCTGTCATGAGATTCGCTGTCACCAGGCGGCTGTCCTGTTGTTTGCTTTCGCTGCGTTTTGGGGTTTCTTTAAATGCCACCCCCCGCCCTGCTCCGAGAGCAGCCTTTGGAGCTGATCTCTGCTAACAGAGGATGACACTCGTTTGGTGGCTCTGTGATGCATAAAGGAACATCTGAGCTAATATCGCCAGCCTGTGATGTGTGTATTCCTCCTCTGGCACTTCAGCACAAGTCACAGCTTGTTACCTTCCCTGGAGAGCTCTGGCTGGAAAGCACAAAATCTACATCCTTCTTGCTGGAAGACTCAGAGTTTTACCTGGGTAACTGCTTTTCTTTTACCATTCAGGTATCTTCCTCCTTTCCATCCCTTCCCACCCTTCCTGTGCAAGGTTAGACTGCAGCATGGAGCACGGCACTCCTCATCAGTGTGATCACCGTGTGGTTTTCTCTGTGCAATTAGCTAAAGTGTGTCTGGTGGTGGAACAGCCACAGACACGTGTGCGTCCTGGGTGAAGCTGTGGGCAGGCCTGGAAGGGTGACAAAGCATTAATTCGGCTGGAGCATTACGGGGAGAAAGGACCGGTGGAGTATCTGTCAAGGGCAGAGGTCTCGCAGCGGGAGTCAGACCTTCTCTCTGGTGACCTTGGGTTTAGCCACTCTGTGCCCTGTGGGTACGCGCAGGAAGATGGCGCTGGCTGGGACTGCTGCTGGAGCCGAGGTGTCTGCTGGAAGCACGCAGCCGAATTCCCGGTCTCTTTCCCAAACTCTTGCTGGGGCTGTCTGGCTGAGGGAGGACAAGCCCTTATCCCCATTCAGGCTATGTTTTGCCTGGTCTTTGTTTGCTGAGTGCCCGTATGTCAGGAAAGCAGTTCCTCCTTGTTGTTCAGCAGCAGCTCAAAGCCCCTTGGCACCTTTCGCTCTGCCTGGCGTGTCATGGTGTCGGCAGCACCATCCCACAGAGCACTCTCCTGTGGCTTTACTCAGTGCCCTCGGTGGGAACGGCAAAGGGAGGGCGTGCGGATGATGTGGGAGCGAGGAGGCACTTCGTGCTTGTGTACAAAGGGTCTGGGGAAAGATTCAAGTTAAAGGCAGGGTGAGTACTTGTGCTAGAAGAGCACAGATAGTGCATGAGGGAGCAGTGACTCTTGTTGGTGCCAGTTTTATGCCTTTCTCGTTCCTGTTAGCCTTGGTCACGGGCTGTGGGCTGGCAGGCTCATGTACCGGCAGGTTCCAGCTGCAGTGGTACCGCAGGCAGGCGAGTAGTGACTTTCTCTCCCACCCCTCCTCTGATTCAGTGCAGAATTACTCAGCTGTGAGCACCAGCTCTTACTCAGATAAAATGCGAGACAGGTCGAATGACTGTTCTTCCCTCTTTGGAGGACATCTGCGTGGTACCAGGTACGCAGTGCTGAAATCTGATGGCTTGAATGAGCAATGCAGGAGACAGAGATGCAGTGGAGAGACACCCGTCGACACCAGGCTGGGATTTGGGCCCCAGAACCAACTTCCTCAGGCGCCGGTATCCCTTCGATGGTTGCTTTGACTACCAGCGGGCAATGGAAGGGTGTGTTTGACCCCATCTCAAAGCTCCGGTGTCCCTCAGATAGCCCAGTGAGCACTTAGACACGCTCTGGGTTGGTTATGCTCTGCTCCCTTTCCGACCGCGTCATTTTGTTTTGCATCGCTTTTGCCCTTCTGCCATGCGAGAAGCAGCGTGCTTCGCCAGGCTGGCGGCACGGCCTCCAGCCTTCCTCAGGGCCTCGTGCTAAGAGTTTGATTGGGAGAGCGCTCCTGCTTCAATTGACTGCTTGCTTTCAAAGCCATGTGCATGGGACCTTGTTCTCCTTCTGTCTAGCAGGTGGGAAGCTGTCCTGAAAGCTAATGAATTGTTCCTTGCTCAGGCAATTCTTTGCAAGGCTGGAAACTCAAGTTTTAACACACAAATCCTTCTGAACAGCGAGTGTCCAGCTAAAGAAATCTCACACCCTGCTCCTCCCAGCGCCCTGCGAGGTGCAGCAATGTTGAGGGAGAAAATTGTTTCCTTTCTAGTTTTCTAATAGCTTTGCGGTACGTTTCGTTTAGACAAATCCAAGCCTCTCTTTCATCAGGACACTTCAGCTGATTCATAAAGGATTAGTTTGGTTTGCCCCAACCTGGGAAAAGTCTTCAAAAATGGCAGCTTCAGGATCGGCAGGCAGGCATGTCGGAGCTGCTGCTTTTGAACACCGTGGAAGCTGCAGAGCAGACCTGGACGTGACGGGCCGCTGGGGAAACCTGAGCATGTAGATTTTGCAGGTCTTGTGACAAATTAGTAACGGTGCCAGCTTATTTACTTTCCGCAAATAGAAACTCAATTGTAAATGCCAGAGAGCAGGGAGTAGCTTAACCTAGCGGCTGGGGGAGAGGAGTAACTGGAGGTCCCCTGCAGCACGCACCCTACTTGTGCCTCTGTTTCCCCTTCGCTAAGTGGATATGTCCTCTTTTGGAGAGTTTTGTTTGAAAGGAGCTAACGGCAGCAGAGCGTTACCCTTGGAATTTCTGCTCCGTCGGACGTGTTGTCATCCCAGCTGGGGCTGTGTGGTGTGAGACAGGCTGCTGAGCTAGCTGCCTTGTAGGACAGTACCCTTTCTGTCATAAGCAGGGGTAAAAAAAATAATCTTCTCTAACTATAAATAACATTTCTGTTCTGAAAGGTCTTGCTCCCTTCCCTGAGGTCATTAGTGCTTGCGTATCCACTCCTTATCTGTCTCCTGAATTATTCAAGCCACAACCACACCTGCAGCCTTGCTGAGGTGCTTACCGTGCCAGCACCTTCTCTGGGTTGCCTTGTTCAGTCACCCCTGAGCTTCGGCAATGGGACAAGCAGTCAGGGGATGGTTTCTTTGCGCTAGCCCATGTTCTATAACAGTTCCATACCATACCAGTATCCTGAATGCGCGGTGCTGCTTCTCTTGCATGTGCTTTACATCAAATTAAATGGCTTACTTTCTCTGACTGCTGGACCTTCAGTGATTTTTGTGGCCCTCCGGTTTTGGCACATTCATCTCTCCAGTTTTGGGGTTTCTCCTGCATTCTTCCTTAAAACTGCTTGATGCTCAAGCAGAGGCTGGTGGTGGAGCCAGAGCTCCCATCTGGAACTGGAGCTGTCCTGCGCTGTGCTGAGCGAAGGTGGGCAAAGCCGCTGCAGCTGCTCTTGCTCAGGTGTATCCCCATAAATAAATTTTTAGGGGGATAAGGCAGTCTTCCCCCTACTTTCATGACACCCTTCCTGTTCTAGGAGTGGCCAAAATCCCTCCTAATCTGGGAGATGGAGTATGTTTGTTTACTTAACCTTTACTAGAAGAGGGAGAGGCCTGACAGGAAAGCATTGGGCAGGGAAAGCCGATGTCTTAAATAAATGAGTTTGCACTTTGAAATCATGCACGGTCCAGTTGCTGGGGCATTGTGTCTCAAGGCACTGGCACTAAGCGCTTAATGACCAAGAATTTGAAGACTGCCAGCTGTAATAAAGGCTTCATCCCTCTAATGGCTTTTTTTCCCATCCTTGGCCCCAGCTGCTCAGAGTGGAGGCAGGCAAGGTTTCCCTTCCCTACCCTTGTCAGCTGGGTTAAAAGGCCCAGTCCGTGCTGCACTTGACGGAAGCAGCAGCAGCCTGAGGGCATGTTTTGTTTCAATATTTGTGGGTTTTGATTCTGTGTTTTGATGGGTTTTTCTTTAAACTTTTGAAATGTGGAGCGACTTATGCTTTTTTTTTTTTGCTTAATAGAGTCTCAGACCCCAGCCTTGCTTACCATCTCTGAAGTGGGCCCTACCCCAACATGCGTAATTCTGCTCCTACTCCTTAAACACCGATGAAGACAGCAGGTTGCATTACTGCTGGGACGGTTTTGCTGTGCAGCTGCCTTCGAGTAAACCTGTTCCATTAACGGGATCGATCACTTTGTTGTGCCATCCCTGTGAATAATGGATGAGAGCCATAATTAAGTGTCCATGTAACTAACCTAAATACAAAGTGCTTTGCAGCATGTGATGCTGCCCCAGACAGAGATGTTCACTTGTTGTTTCTTTCTTTTTGCCAGACCTTACAGGCTTTGGGAGAGGTGGGAAAAAAACCTTGAAGCCAAAGTGCTGAGAGCTCTTAAGGGCCTGTTGCATGGTCTTGTCACCCTCTTCCCTGAGCCTTGGAGGGCAAAGTGGCTCTTAAACTCCTTGTGAAGCACTTTAAAATTACCACAAGAGCTGCATTGCGTGTTGGATTTGGTCTAACCACCTGCTCTGGCTTTTAGGAAGAGCATGAGCCAGGCCTCAGGACAAATTCAGCCTCTTGACTGGCTTGTCTTGAGCAGCTGCTGAACTTTCAACCTCCGACCACTTATTAAAATTAAAGTGGAAAACTTAATCTGATTGTCAGCAGCCCTGGCTGGTAGCTCCTGCTCCTTCTCGACAGCGGGATTGTGTTTCGCAGTACTGACATCACGGGGAGCCGGTGCATGGTTGCAGATGGGGCAGGGACGGGGAAATGATTATTCTGAAGGGATGGGCCAGGCTCTCACTGTCTCAATGGAGGTCAGGGGGAACCAGCTGACATCTCTCCTGATAAGATGAGGTCAGTGCTGCATTAGCTGCAGAAGCGAGGTGCCTGTTCCTGTTCAGGTGGGGTTCCCTGCTCCTGTAAGGGCGAGTTAGATCCCTCTGCCTTACGAAGGTGTAAGGGTGGAGGTGACCTGGTCCTTCCTCCCTTCCAGGAGGAGAGGGAGAAGCGGCGTTTGGAGCAGCTGGAGCGCAAGAAGGAGCTGCAGCGCCTGCTGGAGGAGGAAGACTCGAAGCTGAAAGGGAAGTCGCCCAAGCAGGTCACTCCTGGCAAAGTCACCAGGGCCCAGATCGAGGAGACAATCAGAAAAGACCAGCAGCAAAAGGAGAATGCAGATACAGGTTTGGTGGTACCATAGAAAGGCCCTGACAGCCGCAGGGGGCTGAGGAGCGGGAAGAGGGGCTGTTCCTTTTTCACCTACTGTCACTGAGGACAAGGTGTTTGGAAAGCAAGAGCTGCCTGCAGCTATTCTGTGCTGCGTGCTTTGCTGTGTCTGTGTCTAACACCCAAATGGGGGAAAAGAAACCTACTGTCACCTCGAGGTGGAGAAACAGAGCTGCAGAGCAGGCACTCTTCCCTTCCAGGACTGGGACTGAACTCCGGCTGAGTTTTCTCAGCACTTTCTTCAGAGTGCTTTGGAAAACCCTCTTCTGAGGGTTTTGCACAGCACAGGCTGGATTTGACGTTAACGTTTCTCCCTTTCTCCCCCTCCCTGTGCAGTGGAGAAGGAGAAGACTCACTTGGAGGTCCCCTTGGAAGAGAACATCAACAGAAGGGTACTGGAGGAAGGATCGGTGGAGGCCAGGACGATTGAAGATGCTATTGCTGTCCTCAGGTACGTGGCCATATCATAGCAGTGCTCTCCTTTGAAGGTGTCGCTTTCCTTACAAGAAATTCTTGCAGACGCTTCCTCCTCCAGAACTGGCTTCTTTTTAGGCTTTGACTGTGACTTTCTGTCTCGACGACAAGAACAGGACACATCCCATGCTCTGTTGTTCTGTGGAGAGTATTTGAAGTGGGTAGGGGAGGTATCACAGGGTTTTTGCTTTATCACCCGAGTTATTCTGCATGCGCTTGGTTGCACTGACAGGGGATCAGAGCGGGGCGAGTGGCTGGTGTCTGCAGGGAGGTGTCTCTGATGCATGTCTCTCTCTGAATTCCCTCCCGGCAGCATTGCCAACGATCTGGACCGGCACCCTGAGCGCCGGATGAAAGCTGCCTTCACGGCTTTTGAAGAGGTCAATTTGCCACGCCTGAAGCAAGAGAACCCCAACATGCGCCTGTCCCAGCTCAAGCAGCTCCTCAAGAAGGAGTGGATGAAGTCTCCAGAAAACCCCATGAACCAGAGGCACAAAGCTTACAACAGCCAAAAGTAGAACTAGAGCTGATCATCCCCCACGGACAGTGGGCTGGAGCCCCAGGGCTCTGCTCGGATGAAAACAGGAGACACAAGGAACCTCCTCTCCTTTTGTTTCCCTCCCCTGTCCCCACTTTCTGTCTTTGTTCTTGGATTTAAGATAAGCACGAGGCCATGGCTCTCCTCGGGACCCTGCAGCGTCCTGCCGTCTTCGCTGATGGCCTGTCCCCGCCACGTCTTCACCCCTGCACAGGCAGCTGCTGCAGAGCGACCTGAACAGACTAACACTACCTTCACGCTTCCGAATTAGGTTGTTGTCTTACAAAAAAAGCCACTAACTCGCTTCCAGACCTTCAGCACGGGCAGCATTTGCGATGTGCGATGTTAGCGCTGCCGCCTGCCGAGGTAGGGACCCCCGCACTGGTTAGCACCGTGCGTTAACCCGCTCACAGCCTGGACCTGAGCCAAAACTGCATTCATCCCTGTCTCTACTGTGGCTGCGCCACATCCACGTGCTCTGCAGGTTGAAGTTTTGCAACCATCACAAGGAAGGCAGCTGCCCTCTGTTGCTTGTGTCGTCTTCGGTGCTGGGATGTTCCCAAAGAGATTCCAGACGGAGATCAGCATTGGCCCTGCCTGCTGCTGGCCACCTCTCTCCTCTCGATCTCGACTGGCAGTGTGTTAGACGGGCAGGAGGTACCACAACGGGAGCAGAAGCTCTGTCAGCGCTGTGTTGTGGGGAAGAGAGAAAATGACCTTCCATCTTCAAAGGGGAGTGGGAGAAATAACACAGTGCAGCGTGGTTCCTGCCTTGTCTGCGCAGGACGCTGGTGCCAGACTTCTGTGTGACTTTCCTGGTGGCCTTGCCCAGAGCCTCACACGCTGCTGGTGGAACAGGAGGGTTCCTGGAGGGGCTGCAACCCTGCACTACCCAAGAAGGGAAGCTGCTGCTTCTCCCATCGTTTCTTCCCCTGCCTGCTCCCAGGCTCAGGCAAGAAAGCGCCCTGCAGGCCTGTGGAAGGGGATGTGAGACTGTCAGCTCAGCAGCTTCCCCCGCCGCTGGACCAAGGGCACGAACCTGGCTGTGCCACCTCTGCTCCCCTTCGGCCGGAGCCCTGTGGCCTCTCTGCTGGCCCAGACAAAAAGAAATCGGTGAGCTCCCTTGGGAGGGCTGCAGCAGCACCCAGGCAGGGCTGGGGAGGCTTAGCCCCGGAGCCACGGCGGAGTCCTGCCCCTCGCCTTGAGCAGGCACTGGGTTTTCCTCTCTTCCCTCTCCCCTTTCACGTCTCTTCTGGTCTCCTTTGGGAGTGAAATTCTTTCCTAAGGTCTAAACCTTTGACCAGGCAGCAGCTCCATTGCCATTGGTGCTTACCTGTGTGTTTAACCGGGGCTGCCAAACCGAGAAACTCGTGGCTGGCTTGGCATCCCGCTGGGGTTTCTTCTGATGTCACTAAACAAATAGGGTTCATCCCCGGCCAGGTAATGGGCAGCGTGTGGCCTCTACCCCTGCAGAGGATCGCCTGCGAGCGGGCAGGGAGGGTTGCAGGAGTCCTCAAGGCTGCAGAGGCATTTGCACTTTGGTGGTGAAGGGGTTTGAGGCGGCGATGCCCAAGCTGAAGCCGAGAGCCTGTGGCCATTTCGGGGCTCTCCCCAGCCCTCTCTGCGGAACCCTGCTTGCAGAACCAGCTGATGGAGGTGGGCCGGCCCCTGCCAACATTTCCCCCCGACCCTGCTCACATGAGCCCAGCCAGTAAAGACAGGGAGGAATCCACCCGGTTGTCTCCCCTTTCTGTGAGAAGTTTGTTGTGTTTGAACCCGATTAAAAATTTAAAACCCCCAAACCCTGTTAACTTGTTGGAGGAATAAAGGCCTGGGGTGGAGGGCTCTGTTTTCCTGGCTGGCTTGGGGGGGGCTCATTCCTGCCCCGAGATGGCTGCTAAAAATCCTGCTGGAGTTTGTTTCATGATTCCTGCACGGATCGGGGATCTCCCGGGGAGGGGGGGCCCTTCGTGCCTCCCCCCCCAGCAGGTTGTGGGGTGTGTGTGGCTCAGCCGCAGCGGTGGAGGAGGCTGCAGGCAGCTGCCCTGCCCTTGCCTGCGACTGACGCGCTGGTGAAACCCACCGCCGCTGCCTCTCCTGCCTGCGCCCTGCCTGCGCCTCCTTCATGCTGAAATAAGGAGCCCACGTGAGTGTTCCCCTCCCCGGGCTGAGCTGTCCCCGTGTCCCCGAGGCCGCAGGGCTGTCCCCGGGGGGGGGCCCTCCCTGCCCTCACCTGCTCCCCCCACGACGCAGAGGCCTTCAGCTCCTGCACAGCCCAGGCTTTGTGCAGCAAAGCCCACCCTCCTCCTCCTCCTCACTGCAGCGAGCGTGAGCACTGCGGCAGTGCCTGCTGTGTGTGTGTGTGTCCCGGGGCGGGGGTTTTGGCAGG
>VZTL01074150.1:104591-117376 GCA_013400535.1 Scopus umbretta | reverse complement strand
AATGCCGTGGGGTCCCCATACGGAGCCCCACGTTGTTGGCACTGCTCAGCCCCAACTCGCCAAAACCGTGGTGCGGTGCTGGGGCCCTGCGGAAGGTGGGTGCAGGATGCGGCCCTTGGTGGGCACGGGGCAGGGTGGAGGCTGTGCAGGGGCCCGGTGGAAGGCTGGGGTGGGCAGGGGGCCGGATCCTGCCCACGCGGGGCCTCATGCCACGCTTCGGGGTGGCGCGTTGCTGTTAATGTTTAACCACTGGTGCCTGCCGCGGGCAGCCAGCGGTGGCAAGCAGCAGCTGAGGGACTTCACGGTGAGCCCTGGGGCTGCATCCCGCCATGAGACGGGCAGGTAACACCGACGGCGGGGGGGCTCGGGGGCTGGCCGCTGTCCTGCAGGGGCTGGCACGGGGACAGGGGGGACGGAGAGCCCAGGGGTGCCACAGCAGGGCTGGTCTGCTTGACGTGAGTCCAGCAGCAGCCGCAGGGTCCCTGGCGGTGGTGGGGACGGCCGGCAATGATGCAGCAGGGACTCTTCCCTTCCTCCTGACCAGAGGGGCTCCAGCAGTTCCCTGCTCCTGCCCAGCCAGGTGCTGGGAGCACCAGCGGGTGCTTTCCTCCTTGCCTACGGGCTGGGACGGGATGGCAGCCCTGGGACACGCATCAGGAGGAGCTCACAGCAGGGGAAGTGACATCCCTGGAGTGCGGTCGGCGCTTGCTGATGGGTCCTTGTGTCAGTGGCCGCTCGTAAATCCCTGGAGAGCCATGGGGAGGGAAGGTGGCTCGGAGCCAGGCCGCAAGCGTGGCCTGTGGGGTAAACTGAGGCATGCCAAAAGGATTGGTAACACCATGACCCATGTCAGCTTGCTGTGGGGTTTGCCCCCATCCCTGCTCATCCGAGGCTTCTTCTCCAGCACGGCTCAGCCCGGAGGCGGGGAAGCGAAGCAGCCACTGGATGCGCCCAGGGGACCCCCATCACCCTGAAGCCGCTGGGAGCCACTGGCTGAGCCCACCTGCCCCACCGGAGAGCCAGGGCTGCCGGGTATGGAGCTGGGCACAGGGTTGCTGAGTACCCAGGCTGGGCTGGAGGTGTTTGGCCTCCCCCTTGCCTCCATGAAGTCCTGGCCGGGGCTGCTGGGGGGGCTGGAGGCAGCTGGCCTGGCCTGGCTGCTCACCGCCATGCTCCTGGGGCTGGGGGCCAGCCGCAGCAACCCCAGCATCCTCCGTTGGGTCATCCCCCATTGACCCTGGGTCTCAGTGGGCTCATGTGCCTCCTGTACCTGACAATGGCGTACATCAGTGCCATCACCCTGGGGGGGGGATGTCCCACAGCTCCCTCCTTGCCAGCATCTGCTGCCTGGCTCAGGCGCAGGCAGCAGCTCATCTTCCTCACGGCACTGCTCTGCCTGGCCGGCAGCCTCCTGTCCCCTCCAGCCGTGGAGGCGCAAGGTGGCCTGGAAGCACCGGGAGCTCCCCAGGAGTCCCACCATCACCCAAAGTGGGGACAGCCCCGGGTGGTCCCCCGCACTGTGCCCCTCGGTACAGGATGGTGGCCACGTAGCCTCACGCCCCTCCTTTGTGTCCTGAAGCCTCTGCCAGTTCGAGCCAGACGTGTCACCTTTGAGGACGAGGTGATGCCATTGAGAAGACCCCCAGGGAGGGTCCCCCCCACCGCTGATGGGGAGAAGCTGGGGGCCAGGTCCACCCCCCCGAGGCTGACAACCCGGCCACGTGCTGTCCCGGACTATGTGGTGTAAGTGACTCCCATGGGGATTGTTATGGAGCCCTAGGGACCCGTGACACCCACCCGAGAGGGTCCTGCCTGCCTGGATGTGCTGGCAGCACCTGGGCTCTCCCTCCCACACCCTGAGCCTCCTGGCCTCGTGGCGGTGCAGAAAGTACCCGGCAATCCGGAGCCTCCAGCAGCGGGAGGGCTACAAGGGCGTCTTCCAGGACCAGCTGGCAGAGTACACGGAGCTGCTCAGGGAGGTCCGCGCCACGTGGCAGAGGCTCGGGGAGCTGGAGGTGGCAATGAGCCGGCTGCCCCGGCATGCCAAGAGCAGAACGGTGGGTCCCTTGATGGGTGCTGGCTGTGGGCACCGTATGTCTCATGAGCAATGTCGGGTGTGATGAGTTGGCCGGTCTCTGTGGGGACACAGGAGGCTGAGCCTGGGGGCTGCAGCGGGTGGAGAGGACTGAAGGGGACGTGCGGACACCCAGGCTCCTGCAGCTGAGAGGCGCGAGCTGTGATCGAAGGCACCCAGCAGCTGCTGGAAAATTAACGAGTGGTGCGGCGGCATTCTCGGCTATGCCCTAGGCAGGGTTTTCACGATGCAGTGCTGACTGGCTGCCCCCAAGCCCCCTGGGCTCATTAGCTCTGGCTGCCTCGTTAGGGCCGTGGTCCACCAGGCTGAGCCCCCCGGGGCTCTGGGACATGTTTTTCTGCCCCACAGGATGGGAGCAGGGTGAACCACGTCTGGCACGAGTACATGAGGAAGAAGAGGGTGAGAAAGGGAAGGGTCTGCTACCCATGCTGGGGAACTGGGAGGCTGTGAGCCCATGGCCTCCCCATGGTGCCTCTCCCCCCTCCCCAATGCTCGGGGGGGGTCCCCAGGGCACCGCGGGACCCCGGTGCCGGGGCAGGGTTCCTTCTGGCTGAGCATGGTCCGGCCGGCAGGATTCGGCCTTCCTGGAGAAGCAGCGGCGCTGCGAATACCTGAAGAAGAAGCTGACGCACATCAAGGCGCGGATCCAGGAGTACGACCGCGACGCCCGTGACAGCACCATCTACTTCTGAGCCTGCGCACCGGCCGGTACCGACGCAGTGGGATGATGACCCCGGGGAGAGCCCCCCCGGCTGGGTGCTGGGGAGAGGGCGGCGATGGCGCAGGGATGCACCCAGCGCCCACCCAGCCATTGCACCCACCCAGGCACGGAGAGCAAACCCGCAGGCTCCTTGTGCTGCTGGTTTTGGGGTCCTCTGGGTGCTCCATGCCCAGGGGAGCCTCGTGGTCTCAGGCGCTGGGTGGGAGCCGCCTGTCCCTGCGTGGGAGCCAGGTCCTGGCTGTGCCCCCACTTCACCCCGTGTGAATTGGGGAGCAACCCCCTCGCCTCGGGGCAGCGGGGGCAGCCGCAGAAATAGCCAGAACCGGTTTGAATAAATCCCGGTGATCTTTTCGGGCAAGTCTTCATGCGCATCCTGGGGCACCCGCAGCGGCTGGGGGCAAACGCGTCCCACCCCAGCACCCGTGGGGACCCCCCCGGCCCCAGGGGAGCAACGGGGGGGAGGGCGTGGGGGCAGAGCGGAGCCCCGGCACCAAAGCCNACGGGGAGGGGAGCCGGCGGGGACCCCCTGAAGCGGGGAGAGGGGGGGTGGCTTGGGCATCCCGGGGAAGTGCTGCCCCAGACCCCCGGGGGTACCTCTGGGACTGCGGCTGCACCCCAGACCTCCGGTGCCCCCGCCTGGCTGTGGGTTAAGGAGTGCCAACCCCCCTCACCCCCTCACCCCACGGGCCCAATCCTGCCTGCCGAGCCTTGGCACCACCGGAGCAGGCGGCCAGGTTGCGTTTCCCACGCAAGTTCAGGGTTTCCCCTGCGCGGCTCCCCGCTGCGGGCCGGGGGGGGTCTTCACACGGCGGGGTCTCCGGGCCCGGGGGCAGGTGGTGTGTCTCTGCCTTGGCGAGTCTCTGCATCGATATTGAAAAAACCCAAAAATTTTTGAAAACCCATTTGCCGCTTTTCACTGGGGTGTTGCTAATGTACCCTGTATTACTATTTTTTTTTTAATCCAGCGAGATCTGCTTACGGAGGAACCCTCGGGGTTAGCACTAGCCTTGGGTAAGAGGTTTTCCGTTTTAATTAGAATTTAAACAATCCAATGCATTCAGGTGGTGTCTGGCGGCCGTGGTCGGGTGGGCTGGGGCCGGCATGGCAGAGTCTCGTGCGTGGGGCAGGGCTGGGGTGTGACCTGGCAGCTTTGCTGGGAGATGCTCGGTGAGTCACTTCTCCCCGTGCCTCAGTTTCCCCATGAGTGGCGGTGACNCGGGGGTGCCCCCGCCTCCGAGCTCCCCCTTTTTTCCCAGTCATCCAGCCTCCCCCCGGAGGGGCCGGGCCGGAGCCGCCCGGGCCCCCCCCGCTCCATCCCACCCCTCCCCGGAGGCGGAAACCGGGGCCGGGCCGGGGCCGGTCTCCAGCAGCGCTCGGCCGCCGCCGCGCCGCCGCTCCCGGCTGCCATTTTAAGGTGAACAAAGAGGCGGAGGCGCGGGCAGGTGAGCGGCTCCGCAGCGGACGGGACCCCCCGGCACCGGCACNCTGCGGGCCGGGGGGGGTCTTCACACGGCGGGGTCTCCGGGCCCGGGGGCAGGTGGTGTGTCTCTGCCTTGGCGAGTCTCTGCATCGATATTGAAAAAACCCAAAAATTTTTGAAAACCCATTTGCCGCTTTTCACTGGGGTGTTGCTAATGTACCCTGTATTACTATTTTTTTTTTAATCCAGCGAGATCTGCTTACGGAGGAACCCTCGGGGTTAGCACTAGCCTTGGGTAAGAGGTTTTCCGTTTTAATTAGAATTTAAACAATCCAATGCATTCAGGTGGTGTCTGGCGGCCGTGGTCGGGTGGGCTGGGGCCGGCATGGCAGAGTCTCGTGCGTGGGGCAGGGCTGGGGTGTGACCTGGCAGCTTTGCTGGGAGATGCTCGGTGAGTCACTTCTCCCCGTGCCTCAGTTTCCCCATGAGTGGCGGTGACTCTGGTGGCGTGGCGTTGAGCACGGGCGGGTGGTTGGTGTCAATGCCGTTGGGCTGGTGACGGGGACCAAAGTCCTTGCCGGGCATGCGGAGACGGAGAAACCCAGCAGTGCCACCTCACACAGCCGCAACGCCGGTGCCGGCACATCCCAGTGCAGGACCAGCTTTGACGGCTCAATCCATCTCCTCGCCAGGCTCTCTGCCACTGCCTACTTGTGCCGGACCCCTCCACCACCATGTTCAGCAAGAAGTCCTATGACGGCCCCCCTGTGGGCTATGGCCCCGCCATGGGCTATGGGCCCCCCACGGGGGATTATGGCTACGACTACGGTGCCCGCTCGCCCCCACCGGGCTCCTACTACATTGAGGACGTGCCGCAGCACTTCTACAAGTGGACCTCACCGCCCGGCGTGGTGAGGATCCTGGAAGCTATTGTTGTCCTGCTCTGCATCGCTGTCTTCGCCTGTGTGGCCTCCACCCTCGCCTGGGAGTACGGCTATGGCTTCGGTGGGGCTTACGGCAATGGGTTGGGAGGCTTCTACGGCTCCGGCTACTACGGCAGTGGGTTGAACTATGGCTACGGTTACGGGGGCTACTACAGCGGGGTCACCAACCCGCGGGCGGCCAATGGCTTTATGATCGCCATGGCCGTGCTCTGCTTCCTGGCGCAGCTGGGGCTTTTTGTTGCCAGCATCAGCAAATCGAGCGGCTCCCGCTCTCGTCGCTTCTACCTGGTGGTCATCGTGATCTGCGCCGTGCTGGCCTTCCTCATGCTCATCGCCTCCATCGTCTATATCATGGGGGTTAACCCCCAGGCGCAGATGACCAGCAGCTACTACTACAACCCCTTGCTGACCATGTGCAGCCAGATATACAGCAGCAGCACCTACCTGAACCAGTACCTCTACCACTACTGCACCGTGGACCCCCAGGAGGTGAGGGTGCACCCCAGCTCTGGCCAGACCCCCCCTCTTTGAGCCAAACCGGCAGCGCAACCCCCTTGCTCTGCTTCAAACTTGATGCTGAGCAAGTGCAGCACGGATGTGAGAGCGTTGGCGACCGCACATCCTGCCCTTGGGATGGGTGTGCAGCGCTGGGTCCCCAGCCAGCTGGAGTTTTCCCCTCCATCTTCATGTTTTTGGTGGTACCAGTCACCATTCTGCGGCTGCGGAGGGCAAGGGGCGGCTGCTGGTGCCGGATCCCAGCCCAGCTGTTTGCCGGGGCGAGCTGGGACTGTGGGAGGAACGGGAGTGAGCCAGCTGCCTGCACCAGGCAGTTTCAGGGAGGGGACAGGCTGTCGTCCCGGTGCAGACCCAGTATCTGGTACTTTGGTCTCCCCAGTTATAAAACTATTTGACCAAGACTGGGACAGAGACTCGGGACTGAGGTACCACTCTGGGTGGAGGGTCAGGGTGCCAGCTGGGTGCCAGCTCTCCCCGAGTGCCTGTGACGCTGCTGATCTGTGTTGGGAGCCCGGCAGGTCAGTGGGGCAGCGAGAACCTTCAAAACAAAGTCCATCAGCCCCAGTTTCGGCTGGGGCCAGCAGGGATCCTGCGTGGCTTATGGGCTGGGACTGGCGCTGCCGGTTCCCATCCGGCTGGGCTGGCCGTGCCACATTCCTGCGCCCTGAGCGGGGGAGCTGGGGGGGGAGTTGCAGCACCCACACTGCTCTCGCGCCATGCAAAGGCTAAGCGTGGCCTAATCCGTCCTCGCCTGGCCCCAATTTCAGTGCGGCTGCAGGGATCTGGCTTGTGGGAAACCATCCGGGCAGGGACCTGGCTCTGCGGTGCAGGAGCTGGCCCATGGCTCAGCTGGCACTGGGGCTGGGGTGCTGCACGGAGATGCCAAAGGGTGACAGCTCCTTGCTGCTCCCTGAGCCCTGAACTTGTCCTGTCCCCGTGGGAAAGTCACTGCCACCCCCTGCGTTGCTTGAGGTGGCCCCAAAAACCCTCGAACCCCTGATGGGCTCCATCCCAGCTGCCTGGGCATGGGGGACCCTGCCCCTCTCCCCCTGCTGTGGTGGGGGCTCCAACATTGGGAATATTTGGGATGAGGGGAGCAATTCCTGGGGCACCCACACCCCCCAGATGGGGTCTTTGCATCCCCACGGGACGCCTACCCTGAGAGCCCCCTCCCTCCATCCCTCCAGGCCGTGGCCATCGTCTGCGGGTTCCTCATCGTCATTCTGCTCTGCCTCATCTGCTTCTTCGCTCACAAGACGCGGAGCAAGATCTGGAAGTATGGGAAACCGAACATTTACTGGGACAAGGTGCCGGTGGTCCAGGAGGGTCCTAACGTGGAGGAATGGGTGAGTCCGAGCGTGGGCTGGGGGTGCCAGTGGGTACCCAGGGCTGGGGAGGGTCTTCCACCACCTCCCCTGAGCATCCTCCCTGCCTGCCCTTTGTCAGCGGGGCTGGACATGCTCGAGGCAGCGCTGGGTTGGGATGTGCCAGGGCAAGCACAGGGGCTGCATGGGGACCCCGGGGCTCCTCCCCAGCACCACTGGGGCTGTGCTGAGCCCATGCCATTCCCCTTTTCCAGCCTGGCCATGGCTTTGTGCCAGTGGCCTCTCTCTGCCCAGCTCCTGCTGCCCCGGCGCCTGGTCCCGGCGTGTTTGCACACTGCAGCAGGCAGCTCCCGGGGTGCAGCGTTATCGCTGCCGGTGCGATGCTGTGCTCGGTGCTCGCTGGGTCCCTCCCTGTCACCCCATTTAGGCGCTGTGTTTTTTCCCCATCCAGTACTGTTCCCTGGCACCACTAGGCTTTGCACAGGGTGCCGGGCTGGGCAAACTGGTCTCAAACTCCCTGAAAGACAAACAGGGTGGGATCAGATGGGCTGGGCGCCAGGAGCGCCTAGGCTCCGGGTCCTCTCCCCTTTGCTCGCTCTGTGCTTGGGGATGCCGGCCGTGAGACACTGCCCGTCAACAACGTTTGGTTTCAGTCTTGGCAATGATTAACTCGGCTCTGCAGGGCTGTGCCACCCTGATGCCGCGGAGGAAGCCCGGGGCTTTGCAGCAACCAAACCAGCACCGTTCAGGCTTCAAATGAGCATGTGTCCTTTGAGGGGGGATGCTGGGGAGCTCCCCTGCTGCAGCTCAGCCCCTGTGGCCCTGGGGAGATGCCGGTCCCAGCCTGGCTCCACTGCGTGCCGGGATGTGCCCCATCCTGTCCTCACTCTGCAGCTCCCTGAGCCAGTGTCTCCGCAGGAGCCGGTGCCTGGGGAGGGTGCGGGAAGTCTGCAGCATCCCATGGGGAAGGAGCCTTTGAAATCCACCCCTGCTCCAGAGCACAGCTCTTGGGGTGCTGCCGTGCCCTGGCCGAGGAGGGGCTGGCCAGGCCCCTGTGGGAGCTGGGACAGTGGGCAGCGATGGACCTCTGCGTGGGCAGGGGCTGCATTCCTGTCACCGTCCCCATCCCATTCTTGTCCCCATCCCTGTAAGACCAGGCAGCCCTGGGGTGCTCAGGCACTAGGCTCCCCACTGGAGCCTGGGGTGGGGGCGTTTAACTCAAACCTTCGATGCAATCCCAGAGTTGAGCACAAGAGTTGCTCTCAAGCCCCAGAAAGCTCTGCTCCGCTCTGTGCATGCATCCCCACACCTCACTCTGTGCGTAGGTCTAGTATTTATTTTTCATTTTGCAGAAATACCTTTGTTCTGGTTTATTTATTTTTGTTAAAAGTCCCTCCCTTGTAAAGCATTTCCTGGCCCGCTGGGGACCGGGCTGGCTGGGGGACAGGACCCCATGCACCCGGGCTCCCCGTCGCCCTCACCTGCCCCTTGGGGGTCCCCGCTCTGCTGGGTGCCACCGTCGCAGCTGGTGGGATGCAGCAGTGGGGAGGTACCAGGGTGTGAAACCCTCCTGGAACGTCTCGTCCCCTGTTTATGGTCTTAGTCCCCTAAGAT
Source organism: Scopus umbretta (assembly GCA_013400535.1). Classification (NCBI taxonomy): domain Eukaryota; kingdom Metazoa; phylum Chordata; class Aves; order Pelecaniformes; family Scopidae; genus Scopus; species Scopus umbretta. The sequence goes on along the minus strand of VZTL01074150.1, from coordinate 108,741 downwards.
AAACAGGTGACCTTTGAACGGGTGTGAGCCGCCAGCCACCTCTACCTCTGTCCTGGCGTGGCACAGGGACGTGGCTGTCCCCACGCTGGTGACCACCAGTGGCCATCTCACCTGGTGGCCCTGTCAGGCAGAGCGGGGCCAGTCCCCAATTAATGGTGTCTTCGTTAGGTTAGTCAGGGGGAAAGTGCTGGAGGAAGAAGCTGGAGCTCGCAGCTGACGTCCCCAGGGCCGCCGTCCCAGGCAGGGACCGGCTTCCGGCACAAACAACCCACAAAGGCCAGGAAGGAAGGGGGAGGGAGGGACGGACGGACGTCTGTCCCTTCAGCCCCACGTCCTCCTTGAGGAGCTCTGGCCATGCCGGGGCAGCAGTGAGGGTCTGGGGAGGGGCGATGCTGGACAGGGTGAGCGTGCGGCCCCCGGCAAAGCCTGGGGGTGTCACGCTGCGGGTGCAGAGCAGGACCCCTCCCGAGCTGTGTGTCTGTCTGTGCTGGTCTCCCTAATGGCCCCCTGTCCCATCACTTTCTGCAGGGTGGCATCACCTGCTGTGGCACTGGGATCCCTGGGCCCTTCGCTGGGGCACGTCCTGCAGTCTCCCCCCTCCCCAAAGGCTGCTCTGCCCTCCTGCCGGGGGCTCCCCCATGCCTTGCCCCCCGCCACTCTCCATAGCCATGCAGGATGCCCCACTGCAGCTCTGCCAAGGCTCATCCCCCTGCCTGTCCCCTCAACCCAGGCAGGGTTGCCGCGCGGCTGCTCTGGGGTTTCTCTGGCCACATGGGATGGAGACCAGTGTCCCTGTGTGCCTGGGGCCATGGGCCGTGCCCTACTCAAGGGTGGGCGAATGTCCTCACCGTCCCGGCACATGGCTGAGTGCCTCCCTGCTCCAGGTGAAGAACGTGGCAGACGAGGCCAGCGTGCAAGACGAGACGGCCACGCTCGCCTACTCGGAGAAGCCGACGAGCCCCATCACTGCGCCGCCCTACAGCCCGCCCTCCTACAGCTACCCACCCCAGAATGGGTACTACCCCTCCGGGACCTACAGCAGCCGGGGGTGAGTGGCTGGGAATGGGGTGGAAGAGCTCAGGGACACACACCGGGCACTTGTTCTGCCCCGTGCTGAGCTGGCTGATGTCCCTGCATCCCTCGCAGTGACCAGCCGGACCGGGCGGTCAGCCCTGGCCCAGCGGAGGAGAAGACGCGGGAGCAGCCCACCAAGCCCCCTGCTCGCCGCGGCCGCCGGCGCCGGCGCAACCCTGAGCTGGACGAGTCACAGTACGAGACTGACTACACCACAGCCGTGGAGTCTGGCGACGAGCGGGACCAAGACCAGTGGGCGAGGTGAGGAGGGGGACCCCTGGGAGCTGCCCCGCACCCAGAGCTGCCCCTCCGGGGCCTGACCCTGCCCCTCTCCTGCAGCCTCTACCCGCCCATCGCCTCGGACAGCACCCGCCAGAAGTACAAGCAGGAGTTCGACACGGACCTGAAGCGCTACAAGCAGCTCTGTGCTGAGATGGACGGTGTCAACGACCGCCTCAACCAGCTCAGCAAACAGCTGGACAGCATCTCTGAGGATAGCCCCCAGTACCAGGTCAGGGCTCTTCGGGACCACCATGGGGCCACTGGGATGCTGTGGAGCATCAGGGATGGATGCTGTGGAGCATCTGGGATGCTGCGGGGCGTTGGGGACACTGCAGGGCATCAGGGATGCTGTGAGGTATCACAGACGCTACAGGACATCGGGGATGCTGTTGGGCATCGGGGATGCTGCGGGGTGCAGGTCACTGCTCATCCCCAGGGGATGCCCACCCTTGTGGTGCCTGCTGGTTGTGACCCCCCCCGGCACCCATTCCCTTTGCAGGATGTCGCAGAGGAGTACAACAGGCTGAAGGACCTAAAGCGGGTGAGTGTGCAGCGTGTGGCTGGTCTCTGGTTCCAGCTAAAGTGGGGCTGGGTTGGTGCGATGCAGCCAGCGGTGGGTGGAAACCATGCCCCCTGCCCGCGGCTGCAGCTCCCTCCCCGCGGCCCACGCGGCTGAGGCTGGTCCTGTGCTGCATTTCAGAGCCCTGACTACCAGACGAAGAAGCTGGAGACCAAAACCCTGCGCAACAAACTCTTCCACATCAAACGGATGGTGGGTGACTACGACAAGGTGCGGGGGTAGCCTCTGCCTCTCCCTGCTGCGGCAAGACGGGCACGAGGGGCTCCCCGCTCCCCGCCCACCCTCTCCAAAGACTTTGGTGCATTTTGTACCTTTGTTTGTATAAAAAAAACCCCAAACACAAGATTCAAAGCTATACCCTGCGATGTCAGTGCCAAGGACGCAGGGCCAGAGGTGGCTGCCGGAGCGCCCTCCTCATACGGGCCCCCCTGTGCCTTCCCATCCTCCCACTGCTGTAAATATGTTTGGGGAGGGTCCACAGCCCCCGGCTGCCCCTGCCGGCACCAGGGTCAGGGTACCAAAATGTGGCCCCAGCCCAGTGCTGGCAGGGATGTGCTGCCCGGGCTGGACAGGGCAGAGCATCCCTCAGATGGGCACCCAGCGGGGCAGAGCCCTGCATCCTCCCAAGCCCCTGGGGCTGCCTTTTGGGGAGCAGCCCTGGGCAGGGGTGATATTTTATAAGGAACTGGCTGAAACTGTGTAATTTTTTTTTTTTAATAAACTGTATCTGTTGATTTTAAATCAGTGCCAGAGTGAAAGGGGCCGCGACGGGTGCGCGTGGGAGCTGTCCCCATGCACGGGGCTGCCATGGCGCTTCCCGGTCCCCATGGAGCTGACATGCCTGTGGTGCCACGTGGATCTTGCCGCAAGCCCTGCGTGTGCTGTGGGAAGCAACTGCAGGCTCCAGGGCAGCCCACCAGCCTTGGTCCCCCGCACCAGGCCCCCCTGCATTCCCCCCCTGCCCCAAGGCTGGTCCAGCCACGGGATGGGGACTGATGCTGCCCAGATCCATCAGCACCCCATTCCCAGCCCCTTCAAGATGGAAGGAACCCCAAAAATCCCAACTGGGGGGACCCCCAAATCCCCCTAAAGACCAAGTACAAACCTCTGTGTTGGCTCCTGCTCCCCTTCTTGCAGCTGATCCAGTTCTTCCTCAGCAGACCATGGGCAACAGGATTTATTCCTGAGGACCCCGTGGTGAAGAACCTCACCTGGAAGCCCCACCCCTCCCCACCGATCTTCACGATTTCTAAAAAAAACATCCAAATTTAGGTGCCTTATAGGGGCTTAACTTTTTGGGACCATATCTCCCACTGCTTCATCTCCCCAATCACCTTCAGCATCTTTGCAGAATAAGCCCCTTTCCCCGTTCACAGTCGATCCCCAGCATTGTAAGAAACATCTTTTATTGACTTTAGTTAATTTGTTTAGTATCATTGAACAAGGATTATATTTTCAGTGAATCAATCTAAATGACAAATCCCCCAGCTTAATCCTGCCTCTTTCTGTTTGCACGGTGGATACCCCTGAGAAGCAGAGCCTTGGGGGGGGGCGATGCCCTGGGGCTTTGCTGGCAGGACCACCGGCACGGGATCAGAGGCCCCAGGGCAGCCCCATCCCTCTGAGGAGACTCTGCCCCACCACGTGTCCCTTCCTCCAGCACAGCTCAGCCTTGGGGACAAGAACCACCCCCCCACCCCCACACGCAGCATCACCCCTTTCCAGCCAGATTTTGGTCCCCCCAAAGTCCTCCTCTTCCCTAAACCTGGCTTAAACAAAAAATAAGTGAGGCACAGGAGCACAGACAGGGGGAGGCTGGCACCCATCTTCCCCAGTGTGGAGACGGTGATGGGTGCTGGATCCAGCCACAGCGGGGTTCAAAACACCAAGCGAGGCAGCAGGGAAGGGCTGGGCTGGGTGCTGTGCAGCACCCAAAAACGACCATTTGGTTTGCACCCTGCATGGTGCACGGCCCTGGTCAGCTGCCCATGTGCCCCCATCCCCTCCCCTGTACCCCCATGCCCCGACAGTGGAGATGCTTCAGTAGAAAGTGCAGGGAGGGGGCTGGGACCAGGCATGGACAAGCCCTGTCCCCAAAAAGGGGCTGCTCCAAGCTTGGCGCTTCAGTCCTCAAGGCTGGATGCGGCCCGGCCGGGGCAGCCCCTGGGCAGGGCACAAAAGAGCTTCAAAATGACCCTTTTTCCATGACAGCCA
>VZTL01074150.1:48911-59260 GCA_013400535.1 Scopus umbretta | reverse complement strand
AGTAACAGAAAAGACAAATATACTTTTGCGTTATTTACATCAGCAGTGGGACAAAAAGGTATGGTTGTGTTTTCTTAATATTAACATTTTGTCTTGATTTGCTGACTGAGGCTAATTGAGCTGAATATTGATCACAATCAAAATATTGAAGATTAATTAAAAGGAAGTGCAAACTGCACTTCAGCTAAAGGTAGTGTAAGGAGGCTCTGTCTCTGCACAACACTTATTAAAAAACCAAGCAAACAAAAAACATTTTTTTTTTTTTTTCTTCCCTCCCTTTCAATTTAAGCGACCTTAACTCACAGTTTAGTCTAGAACTTGGGAAACTGCAATTACATCTCCCACTTACTGCAGTTTTCCTTTGTGACCTTGGCAAATTGGTCTCCCTGTGCCTCAGTGTCTACTTTACAGCTAGGGTAAAGCTGCTTTTACCTCCCAGGACTGTTAGGGGAAGCTGAAGGTGGATGAGACTGCGCAGAATGTGAATGCACTAATGAGGCTGTGTAAGTACCTTGGGTACAAAATCTGAGCTCTCTTATGAGGAATGCACAAATTAGTACACTCTAGCTAGAGTTTGAGACTAGGAAGCTGGGTTGGGAGTGCTCGGAACAAGGTGATGACTTGGGAGCAGGGACCTCGAAGCAGTGAGTGTAATCGTGGGCAGAGGTTACGGAAGAATGTGGAAAGGGGCAAAATTTTAAGGAACCCTGAAGCTGACAAGAAAGTATTTGTATGTGACACAGAAGGCTTTGGGAGATTTTGGTAAGTTCAGGGACTGACTCAGAGCAGCGGGAAAGAGAATCTTACTCATGTTTATGTAGTGTTTGAGATACATAAATAAAAGGTGCTGAAATCAATTATTGCTGTTTTATTCCCACCCTCAAATTTGAAGGAGCATCTTTCAGCTTTGGGCAAAATCCTCTTCAGTGTTTGTTCCAGTGTGTCAGTTAGGTTATCACAGCACTACATTCCATCCAAAAACTTTTTCAAACAAGAATTTGTTTTACTGACACGAACTCCCACCAGAATCTAAGGCTTTGCAGAGTTTCACTGTGGCTTTCTCTGTCCCAACAGAATGCAGCAAAGAAGAGAGATCAAGAGCAAGTGGAAATAGAAGGTGAGAATTCGGCGCCACCACGGAAAATCGCTCGGACAGACAGCCAGGATATGAACGAGGACACTTAAACTCTTGGCTTTCTCCTCTACTACTTTGCAGGCGCTTCCTGTTTTGTCTCAAAGTGTGTAAATTTTGCCCCTTGCCCCTATCTCTCACCCCTCCACTATGCAGCCCAAACCACTTCTGACTTCATAGGAGCCAATGTATTTATTTTTTTTCCCTCCATTTTTTTATTTATGCCGTAAAACTTACGGAGCAGTGGTGGCACAATTCAGTAAATGATGTAGTATAACCTTAGTTCCTCCTTTCTAAAAATATACACTGTCACTTTCAAAGATTTTGTTGAATCTGTTACCTAATCAACCAGATCTCGCTATGGGAGCCTGGGTGGGAGATGTGGTTTATTACAGACCCCTTCAGCAGTATAGCTTTCCGATTCATGTACCCATTGACATATTACAAGTGGCTAACTCTTCTTTGGATGTGCCCGGTCCAGCCATAAGTGTGGGGCCTCACTGTTCTTCACAAATATTCTAAAACTGGCGCTGCACTAAAAAAAAATCATGGATGTCATTTAGGTTGTCAACTCGATATATCAGTTGTATTCTTTTAGTCTGTTCTGTAAGGGCCACGGTCATACAGCAGCGTACATTATCTCATGCATCAGTGGTCATAGAGAATTCAAGTGAAAGGTGTGTTGCTTTTGTTGCTCTTAAATTCTAACCGTCTCTTGGTCTTGAACGGACTGATATGTGCAACTTCTCCGTTGGAATAAAAGGATACTCATCCTATTTTTGAGTATTTGATCAACAGTGTATTTAAGCGACAGCCGATGGAATGGAGTTGGGTAGGCATCCTGCAGGCAGCGCTTGGCTGGATAAGCCTGGGAGCACCTCAGCAACTAGATCTAGTCTTCTGTCTCAGCTGCCATTTCTGAATAATGGTACGTTGTATTTTCCTGTGATATCGGCGTATCTGGAATGGAGTCCAGGACTTGGAGTTGATCAAATTGTGAGCTTCCATGGTCTCTGATGAAGACCAATCTCTTTTGGACTGTGACAGTTCAGTGCCTGTTGCCTGTAACCCTTCACTGACTCTTCGGTAAAAGCCAAAATGGAGACCTGTACGTTGTCTAGGTAGATTCAGAGGTTCAGAGACTAAAAGGAATGAGCATCGTCACCTGAAGGGGACAGGAAAGGTGTAGCTTAGTAATGATGTCTTGTCTGTTTTAACGTAAGAAGCTGACTTCACACTGTGTTAGTTTAAATTGTTGCATTTATAGCTGTGTTTTTTCCTTCTTCACAAATCCTAAACACCAATTCAAGAAATTGCACGAACGTTTTTCTAGAAATCCTGGATAAGCCTCGTTCCGAGTTGCTGCAGTGGCCCCGAGCTTTGAGGGTTTCTGCTGTCCCCTTCTCCACGGCATCCCTGTCCAACCGGGGGACGCCACGTGTTCAGGTTTGGGGGCGAAGGGAACACGAAGGGTGATTAAAAACTGTTGCTGACGACCGTATGTTGCAAGGCAGAACCTTAGGAAGAGCAGGGCACTGCTCACGTTGCATTTTTAAATGTGCATTAGGCACCAAGTTTCTGATACAGTGAGTGAATTTAACTTAACACTGAGTAGTTTAGAACTTTGTATCTGCCTCAAAAAACATTACCTTTTTGCTATGGCAGTAACCTCCAAATTACTGGAATGTCATTGAAAATGCCAACTGTGTTGGTGAAGATAGAATACACTGGGGTTTCCATGTGATTTACTGGCGATTGCGAGAGGACTCCTCCCAGCATTACGCTGTCAAAAAGTGCTTTTGTGCAAAGCGCAAGACGTTGACTGAAGACGCCGGGTTAGCATCTGGCCTCACAGGGATTATCTGAAGCTGAAACTGAAGAATCCTTTGAAGAGCTGTGAGATACCAGAAGAGGAAACAAACGTGCAGCTGGTGGTAAAGTGTGACCAATTTGTGTGTTTAGCAAAGCTTGAGAGCTGCAGCCTTGCAGTAATGTTTGTACAGTGCTTTGAAGTTGTAAAATGCTGTATAATTCTTGATTGATATGGCAAGGTTTGAGCTTTGCTGACTTCTCTGCTAGACAGAGTGATGTACTATTAAAGAGAGTTGGCAGTTCCTTCCTGTTGTAAACCCCCGTCTTTGTTCCCTCCGTGTCTTTTAAAAATGATCTTGTTGGTTATGGGAGCCTTTGAAATATTTCAGATATTTTTAGGAGGTTAAAGAAAGTTGCCTTTTTAAAGTAGTTCTGAAGTGGTGGAGAAACAAGTCTTCAAAGGGATGTGACTAAGTGTCAGACTGGTCGTGGTTTGGTTTTTTTCTTTTTTGCATTGTTGGCTGTGTACAAGTGGTATGGATTTGTGATACCCACAGTGAGTCTTTCTGCATCCCGTGCGATCTGAAGCGAGAGTTTCCTTCCTCCCTCCTTCCTTCTCCAACTCGCTTTTCCATGCTGCTGCTGGCTCAAGAGTGCTGTCCTCCAGCTATTGCACTCTGATCCTGTATTCACGTCTGTTTAATACATGGTAAGTGTATCGGGTTTGAATGTTGCATGGAAGGTCTTACTTGCCTAACTGTGACTTCCTGGTGCCTTAGTGCATTGAAAACAACAAAAAACATTTTAAAAAAAAACAAAAAACAAACCCTGGGTTTTTGCTGACTGCACTGTTTGTATAATACCTAGCTCCTCTGACTTCCAACTCTCTTGTTAAAGTGACTGAGATTTAACGACCCTCAGGGTTTTTTTTGTATGTGTCTGCATAGTGGTATTTTTATCGTTTCTGTACTAGTGTACACTAAAGGTTTGGGTTTTTTAATGAAAACTTGAGATACTTGTCAGAGATCAGAATTTTGTTGTTTTTTTTTTTTTTAGTTGAATAGTGCATCTTTTGTCAAAGTCCACGCAGCAGAAACGTGTTTCTCGATAGCAGGGGACGGCGAGTCCATCTAGGAGCAGCTCCTAGCAGACTGTCCTGTTTGCAGGCGCCTGTCCTGTATTAAACGGCGCTGGAGCTTGTGCCCAATGCAGGCAATTAGGTGTGTGCTGGGTAAGTTTAGAATATTAAAAAGCTAGGCACTGCCTTTTTCTAACATAAAAATACACTAGTGACTGATGTGTAGGGAAACTAAAGTTTTGGTTAGGTTAATTATTGAGAACACGTGATCACTTCTTTTTTTAAGGGAGAAGTAGTAACAAAAAATACTCGCAGAAGAGTTAGAGATGGGGAAATGTTGAAAGGAAGGATAGATTTTAGCCGTGTTCTGTCCTCCGCTGTGAATTCAGAGGTAGCTGTGGCTGAGCAGCAAAGTCTGCATTTGTTTGCATTGTTGGTTGACGCCTGGAGTTTGCTGGGTCAGTTTATTTTGTCACAGTGTGTTCAGTCAGGTAACGTTGGCACATTCAGCTTTCAAGGTGTTTCTCGTTTCTGCCCTTGGAAGTTTTTCAAGACCGTAATGAATGATGCCCTGAGCAACTCGCTCTGCATTCGGTATTGCCTGTGCTTTGAGCTGGAGGTGACCTCCCAGGGTCCCTTCCGACTGCTCGACACTGGGAAGGGCAAAACGCAGCAGAACCTGTGGCTGGAAGATTTGTTTTTGTACAAAGCTGGCAAGCTGTGGAGGACTGTTAGCAAAGCTTGTGGAGTTTTCAAGCATGTGCAAAAATTTTTTTGACAAGCCCTGAAAGCACGTTGTGCTATAAAGAACAGGGAGTGGCAGGATGGAGAATCCAGACCAGGAGGGAGGACGGGAGCTGCTGGGCTCCCCATCTGCCTGCGGCTGCGACTCAGTTTGGACCGAGACTGTCGTGAGTTTAAACTTTACCACAGGAGTATTGAAGGTGGGCAGATGTTTTCTTGGATGCATTTAGATGCATTTTGCTCTAAGAGGACAGACTTTTAGAGTCATTCTGATATGTTAGATGTGATTTAAAAAAAAAAAAAAAAAAAATCAACTTTTTTTCTTAGCCTTGGCAAGACACGAAGTGCCAGCAGTGTACTGGTTTGGATGTCTGGGATGCACGTCCTGATGACTGTTGGGAACCGGCTGCTGGGCTGGGTTGTGATGAATCCAAAGGACGCACTTAACCAGAACGCTGTCTTCTGCATCCTGGTGAATGTGCCAAGCTGTTAGTAAAGCCCATGTGCACGCAGTTTTTTGGGGTTGTACCACCAGCTCTGTGTGGGGAAGGCTGTGAAGTTGGCTTTGGAGTAGGATCAGCGGGGAAAATGGGTTTCCTTCCCTCTCCAGTGCGTGCCTTATGTAGCAGTTCAGTTATCGGTGTTTGGACTGTCTCCTGTGAGGCAAATTTTGAACATGCTGGACATTAATCTTAAAATTTTCGTTCTATACTAGGTAGTTGTAACGGGTGTAGCTTCAAAGCTTTAGTTTTTGGTGAGCTCCTTGACACTGGCCTTAAGGGCAAGGAGTAAGCAGAAGTCTTGGATTTTTTTTTTTCACACTGCAGCTATCAGCTGTGTTACCCCTTGCAGTTTCCTGGCTTGTTTGTATACCACTAGCTTCATTTTTTTTGTCTGTTAAGATTTTTTTTTTTTTTAAAGATCTGCATATCTAGAACAGGAAAACTAATTTGGTTTCCTGGATTAATGACAACAGCCTGGCAGGAGAGGAATTGTGTGACGCACTGACCGTGACCAGAGGGGCTCCAGTTGATCTCTCTCCATGTCAGGTTTTGTCTTACGTTTTTTTTTTGATGTGTTACAGAGAGTGGGAGATCCTTGTCTTTAAAGAAGAGGGGGTTGCATTTACCTGCGAGCACCTAAAGGTATTTTGGGGAGCAGTGCAGAGGATGTGCTGGTCACTGTGCCCGGAAGGGGGTATTGCCTCCTGGCTTGGGTTAAGCGCAGACTGACCTTCATGCCGTGCTGACTGCGCTTTTGGGTTTCTCTGCATCTGTGCCCTGACAGCGGAGAGCGCAGCCCCGGGGTCTCGGCTAACAGCTGATCTGGGATGTTTGCCTCTAGGAATTGCCCAAAAAGGCCGAGTCAGTGGGCTGTCCAGGTGGACTGGCTGTGCCAGCTGACAGCTCGCTTATGGGTCTAATGGTTGTGTCCAGCCTACGCTAAATGACTTGCTGTCACGGCATTGGCTTGCAGAGCTCGTCCCAAAATGCGTGCGCTGGCAGCTGAGTTCTATTATATAAAAGGTGCATGTCATCTTGAGAGTTTAATGTCAGGGAGGAGATAGGACTTCTAGAACCTCATCTTTTTTTAACTACTGGGAAAAAAAAAGGTCTTCTAGGTAGTGAAAAGGCTGCACCTGGCCTGCAGGGAAGAACATCTTTAACTGAAACGAGGGAATGAAATACCAGCTTTTAAATTCTCTTTAACACTGAGATTCTGTTTTTAAGGACAAAACTTTCCTAGCATGTCCACAAATACGAAGAACTAAGGCTCCCTATGTGTGTGACTTTAGAATTGGATTGTTCTAGGAATTAAAAGTCTTATTGGTGGTCTTAATGTTTTTTGGGGAGTCCGGGTGGCTTTAACCTTTGTGGTAAGAGTTCCAAGTTTTGCCGACGTAAACCTGAAAGCAAGTATTCTGCTGGCAAGGTCAAAGAGCAGCACTGTTAAAACTCGACCCTATTTCAAATCAGAGGTGCCTGGCTGAACTGGGTGGGTGACACAGGGTGAGCAGGCACGCCTGCGGACCAGCATTTGCTGCTGCGAACGCTGCGGTTGCAGGTGAGGTTTTCCATGGGCCGTCACCTGCTCTCGTGCTCCTTGCCCTAACCAACTCCTCAGCAGCATTTGGAGGTGAGAGACAGCCCCGCGCCTTGTCGGCCCTGCAAGAAAGCCAAGCTGCCCTACCGCTGCTTTGTGCATGATGAGGATGTAATTCGTGCTCTTCGTGCTATAACTCTGCTTTTAATCTCCTTGCCTTCGTGATTGAAGCAAACTTTATTTGGCTAGCGACTAGCAGTAATGTTGCCCTTTGCCTCTTTGCTACCAGCTCCACAAACGTCCCCAGGATGGCTCGTCCCTGTTCGCTCTTCAGTGAATTGCAGTGCTGTAATCCCTGGGGTGTTGCTGTTAAACGCACACGGTGCTTTCATTTTTTTGAGAGACGCGATATTGGACAGTCGTAACGGGTCGAATTCTCTCCCCTGCTTTGATAAGCAGCGTGCGAGCACAGAAAGGGGTGGGGGGCTGGGGAGCATCGAGGCAGCGGAGTGAGCTGGTGGGGAGCAGGACTAGTTGGTTTGTTCCTTAATGGTGGCTGTTGGGGATGCAGGGAGATGGGATGACTACCCACTTACAGTAAGAAACAGCACAAAATCCGTACGGATGGCCAGAGCTGAGTCACTGCCGTGTCTGTGCTACAGTTGTGCTGATTTCCAAACGCATTCATTTCTTCTTAATCAGCGCACAGCGTGCCATTAACAGGCTTTATTGGGTATTCTTAGTTAAACCGCCCTGTCCTTGGCTGGTTGCGCATCGCAGCCGAGTGCCTGAGAGCAGCTCGGAGCTTTCTCTCACCCGCAACTGCTTTTCCCTCCTCCGGTCCGTTCGGCACATGCAGTCCCCAGACTGGTTTTTGCAATGCAGCGTCGAGCTTGTGAGCCTGTGTTGCTTCCAACCTGTCTTTGCAACTTTGAATTTTCTTCTTTTGCAACAATAATTGTCTGTGGGGCTGGGAGAAGGTGGTTTTTCCTGAAAGCTGCATGTTGGCAGAAGGGCTGCCCTTGTGGAGTGACTGTAAATACACCGTTAAGTTGAACGTCACGGCCATTGGATTTTTTGCATTTCTTTTTAAACTGTTCCATGTTTGATACTGTGTATAATAAATTTGCAGAATTTAGAGGATTATAGCTTTCTTCATTCTTCCTCTACCTGACAACACGCGCGAGAGCTGCGGTGTGGCTGCCGGAGGGCGCTTGGAACGGAACTGTGCCGGTGGGGCTTGTCCTTGTGTCGCTGTCTCGGAGCTTTGCCCTGCGTTAGAGGACTGTGAAGGGTGACAGCATCCCTTGTGTCCCCTTCCACCTTCCCCAGGGACAGGAGACCTGTAATTTGTCCCGCTAGCGGATGCACTGTGCAAGCTGCTGCGGGCAATAATTTAGCCCATGCCTCAGGCTTGTTGAAATATATTTTTATTGCATTTCTGCAGGTTTTACAAAAATATGACAAAATAAATTAAAAAGAAATAAATAACCCCCTTCATTTCTTTTAATTTCAAAAGAAAGAAAACACAGCAAGGAAAAAAAAAACCCACAAACCAACAAATGGACAACAAAACAACCTAACTCTTCCCTCCTTTGTACAGTAACTGCCCGGAAGAGTGACAGGCAGCCACTTGTAGAAATGCTTTGTATAGAGAAATGTTTTTAAATGCCCTGGACTGCGGGGTCCTGGCAGCAGCGGGACGCTCCCCTCTCCTGCGGCAAGCGGTGCAGCAATAGGTGGTACCAGGACTGTTACCCTCAGGAGGGAAATGGGATAAAAGAAACTTATTTAGGACCAGCGTGTCTTCAACAGTGGCAGAGATGAGAGCTGGCTCCAACCAGCCAAACCCAAGCTGAAAAACTAAATGAAATAGAGAAAGGGAGAGCTCTCTGCCTGCAGCCCTGCCTGCTTGCGGGGCAGGCGTGGGGTTCTGCAGAGCCCTGAGGGCCGGGCGGCAGCGCGGCAGGACGCTGAGCCGAGGCAGCGGTGGGTGTTTCGGGTTACCTGGTACACCCAGCCAGGCTGGGGTCTTTTCTCCTGCCATCCTTTCATGTGCTGCTGCTCCCACTCTGGGGCATGGCCGCGGCAGTGCTGGCCTCGCTGGGTTTCTGAGGGCCAGCATGCCCCAGTTTCCCAGCGCTCCCTTTTCCCTGGCCCTCGCCCCAGAAATCTCTCCTGTGTCCTTCGCTCCTCACACTCGGGAGAGGGCACAGCCCTCCGTGTGCTGCATGGAGGGCTCTGCTCTTTGCGGGGAGCCAGCCCTGGCCCTGCGGGTCCTGGTGATGGCAAAGCTCAGGGCTGTCCACAGGGGACATGGGGATCTTGTCCATGCCGCAGCACAGGGAGCCCACCCCGGTGGCGGGGACGGTGCCCTTGGCCCTGGAGAGTCATCGGCAGCACCTTGGCTCCCATGCTGGCAGCGCAGGTGAGCAGAGCAGCAGATAAAGCCTTTGCCCTCTACTGCCCTTATTGCTGTATAAAATGGCTTGATTCAAAGACCAAAAAAAATACATGATGTGTGGAAAGAGACTGGGGGGGCGGGGGGAAACAACCTGACATTTTCTACAGCCCAGGCCTTGGGGAGAGAGGGGTGCGCAGACCCTGCCTGACCACCTGGGCCTGGACCAGGCACAGTGATGGGGCAGCTGTNGGCTCTGAGGCGAGTGCCTTATTGCGAAATAATTCCACGAAATAAGAAAGCGGAGAAGGGAAGGGACCGTCCCGGCTCACGTTGCAGTCACTGGGGCTGCTGCCCACACCTGGCCAGGCTCTACCGACCGTGGCACCAGTGCCAGCTCTCGCCTCTGCCGCCTCGAGCCATCAGGCGAAGAAGGGGAGAGAGTCGCTTGCGTTGGGTTTTGTTTCGGTTTTAGTGCAAGAAATGCTGCCCATGCATGGGAATCCAGGTGGCTGGTGCTTGCCGCTCACCCCCCCTCCCTCCCGGCCATCCGGGCTTTGGGCAGGAAAATGTCCAGGTGCTGGGAAGGAATCCACGCGGAGGCTGCCGGGAGCGGGACGGAGCAGGGCACAGCCCCAGTGCTGGCAGGACCCCGGGCGATGGCTGTATGGCAGGGGCTGTAGGCACGGATGAATCGGGCTCCTCTCGCAGCCACTCCCACGAGTGCTCTGGCCTCGTCCCTCCGATCGATCGGAGATGAGGTGCCCAGCCCAGTGGGCTGGTCCTGGTGGATCTGGCAGCACCGAGCTCCCCTCTGTTTCCTCGGGCTGGACCGTAGCATCTCCTCCAGGCAGTGGGTGCGGAGCCGGTGACTGGGACCCCAGGCTCACAGCGCAGAGCTGGACTGCAGCATTTCCTGCTCATGATCTTGCGGAGGGGCGCAGGAGGGAAACCTGTCGGGATGCTCCATCCGATGCCACGGCCAGACCCTGCTGCTCCTTGCACCGATGGCGCTTTGCTCAGGTGTCCTTGGTGCAGGATGTGGCTGGAGCCCCGCCGGAGCCAGGGCGGTGGCGGCGGGGCCCAGCAGAGGGGCTGGAGGGGTGCGGGGGGATGCAGCAGAGGGGGGTGGTGCAGAG
>VZTL01074150.1:0-31709 GCA_013400535.1 Scopus umbretta | reverse complement strand
AGGGGGGTGTCCAGGGTGGGGGGACAGCCAGGGTGTGTGTAGGAGGTCCCTTACCACTGCAACTGGCATTGATGAGGCTGATGGTCATGTGGCACTCATCCAGCTTCGTCTTCTGGTAGAAGATGATCTTCATCATCTCCTGCAGCTGAGGTGGGGGGAGGAAGAGGAGGGGGGGGTCAGAGTGTCATCNGGGATGGGGCCAGGGATGGGGATGCGCTGGGAGCACTACGTGCTGCCGATGAGGTGCTGGTAGGGGATGGCGTGCGGGCAGCTCAGCAGGCAGGAAAAGCTCTTTAAACAGGAAGGAGTGGGAAATGCAGCCATAAATCAGTGAGTGGCAGCTGGCGATTAATCACCGTGTTTGGTGCGCCTTGCACCCGCTCCTGCGCCCCGGCCCCACGCCCCGGTGAGCCGAGGGGGCTCGGTGGCAGAATGGGGCTGCCAGGGTTCGGGGGCCAAGGGCTTCCCGCTCGCTCAGCCTCACGTGCTTCCCACTAGTGAGCAGGGAAAGCCCAGGGCCGGGGTTTGCCCTGCGCTGCCGGGGCTGGGTTTCCTGGCGGGGGACAATTGCAGCCCTCCAAAGGGGTACACGAAGCCGGGACAGAATGTTCCAGCTCCCCATCCCAGTCACGGCCTCTGCATCCCCCCCATAGGCATCCAGGCACATACGTGGTGAGCTGTGTTGGTGCTCAGGACCGGCTGTATTTCCAGCTGCCAACCGTCCCATCTCCAAGCGTATGGGTACATGTGCGGGGGAGATGAGCATGCAGGAGGGGAGGAGCGCGGGGGCTTGGGGAAGGGGACAGGGGAGGGTAGCCCTGGTCCCTGCCATGCTGGTGGCCCCCCTGGGGCAACAGCGGCGGTGCTGGCCACTTGCTTCTGCTCAGGGTTTGCCGTCCGTGCTGTGGGAAGCACCTCCTGGGCTTGTTCTTGAGCCCCTTGCCGCCATTTTCCGTGCACCACTCGGCTGTTAGCCGCTGCAGAGAGGGCAGGATCAGGCCCCTGCCCCCAGCACCGCTCGCCCCCGGTGCCCCCAGCCTCCTCTGCTGCCCCCCAGCCCAGCAGGCGCCCGCACCGGCCCCCCTCACCTAGGGTTCTTCAGGGTGGACGTGTACTGCTCCATGATCTTCTGCACCGACCGCTGGATCTCCTCTGCATTGATTTTGCCTGGTGGGACGGAGCAGCGGGGCCTGAGCTGGGCTGGGTGCCTGGGGGGACGGTGGCCCCCAGCGTGCCAGGGGCGGGGCTGGTCCCACAGCAAGCCTCCCCTCAGGACTCACCCATGTTCCCAAAGATGCCCTGGTTCCTCAGAGCATCCGCGTAGGAGCCCGTGCTGGCGAAGGGGCCCATCCGTCCGCTGCCCCCCGGCACCCGTGAGCCCGTGATGTCGAAGAAGGCATCCATCTGCAGAGGAGACCGGGTGGAGGCAGTCAGCGCTGGCACTGCTATCCCGCTCAGCACGGCACCTCTGGGCAAAGGGGGCCCGAGGTTGCTGCAGCGGCTTGTCCCTGCCCGGGGTGCACCCACGGCCATGCAAAAGTGTGTTTGCAAAAGAAAGATGCATGGGCAAAAGAAAATGCATGTGCAAACGTGCATTTGCAGAAGTGCACGTGCAAATGAGATGTACGTGCCCGGTCTCACGTGCTCCCGGCATGGCCGCAGAGGGTGCCCAGGGATGTCTCCATGCCCGGTCAGCTCCCTCACCTTAGAGCCCATGCAGATGTTGAGCTGCTCCTTGAAGTATCCAGCCTGTGCGGCAGCTTTGCTCTTCTCCTCCAGCTGCTTGCCGAGCTGCTCCTTCTCCACCAGCAGCTTCTTCTTCTCCTCCTGACCGCCCTTGACCTGCTTCTCAACGTCCTGCAGCCGCTTCTCCAACTCCTGCTTCTCCCCGGAGCAGTTGATGCGACACTGGAGCACATTCATGTCACAGACACTTTTCCCCACGTATTTGGTCTCCCTTTCCTGCTGCCAGAGGAAAAGCCCCTCTGTCCGCTGTGTCAACCAGCTGAGCTGCTCGTGGACAGCGCTGCAGCTGTATGGGCTGAGCATCTCCTTGATGCGCTGGAAGGAGTAGCTCATGTCGGACCTCAAGGAACCACACTCGTGCTTCAGCAGCTCCAGGTTGGTTTTGGTGGACTCGCAGACAGTCCTGGTAGTGAGCAGGTCCCGCTGGCAGCCCTCTTGCTCATGGGTGGCTTTGGTCAGCGTGGCACCCGCTTTGCGGCAGTTTTCCTCCAGCTCCTTCTTGGCCAGGATTGTCTGGTCTAGCTGGCTCCGCAGCAGTGCCTTCTCAGCTGCAGGGGGGGGACACGGGGTTGGGGGTGCATGGTGCGTGTGTCCCCCCCCCAACTCCCACCCCACATCTTGGGGTGACAANACCCCATGTCCTATCACTGGTTGCTCAGGCAAAGAGGCCAACACTCTCCTCACTACACCCTCCTTTCAGGCAGTTGTAGAGAGCCATAAGGTCTCCCCTCAGCCTCCTCTTCTCTAAACTAAACAACCCCAGTTCCCTCAGCCGCTCCTCATAAGGCTTGTTCTCCAGGCCCTTCACCAGCTTTGTTGCTCTTCTCTGGACATGCTCCAGCACCTCAATGTCCTTCTTGTAGTGAGGGGCCCAAAACCGAACACAGTATTCAAGGTGCGGCCTCACCAGTGCTGAGTACAGGGGCACGATCACTTCCCTACTCCTGCTGGCCACACTATTCCTGATACAAGCCAGGTTGCTGTTGGCCGCCTTGGCCACCTTCTGGGCCACCTTCCCCCCCGGGTGGTGGTGAGAGCACCGGGGGCTGGGGAGGATGAGGAGGGGGGCTGCAAGATTGGAACCCCCTTGGCCAGCGGCTGCCTCTGGGATGCCAGGGCTGAGAGACCCCGCTGGGGCTGGAGGAGGCACATTGGCGTCACCAGTGGGCTCTGCCTCCCTGCACCCTCTTGCCCATCCCTGCTGAAGCTTGTGGGGCTGAAGCAAGGTCCCATCTCCTTGCAGCCCCCAGCACCCACAGCTGGGTCGCTGCCCCCAGTACCCGAGGGCCTTTGCTTTCCCTCCCCGGGGAGGAGGCTCACCTTGGGAATGGGGTTGGGACCCTGAGTGCTATTGCACTTATCCAGGTCCCGTTGCAATTTCTGGGCGAGGACCTGCAGCCCTTGCTTCTCCTTGAGAGTGGCGTTGAGGGTGTGCGTCAGGTTGATGTTCCTCCCGCTGAGGGTGATGATCTTGTTGTAGCGATCCTGCAGCTGCTCCTCCAGCAGCCGGAGGTGTGTGTCGGTGCCCGCCTGCGCGTTGCCGTACACCATGAACAGCACCAGCCCCAGGATGATGAGGAATTGGATAAGGGAGGTGAAGAGGAAGATGTACTTCACATAAAACCCACAGTCCCGCTTGGGCATCCTCTCCTTGGCCTCCAGACCAAACTTGGCCATGGCGTAGCTGCTCTTCTCCATCCCGCCGATGCTCTGTGCACCCCACCCCACGGCAGCGCCTTTCAACGAGGCCACGCTGGGGCGGAGCTCGCTTGCGCTGCCGTGTTTATATTGCTCTATTTAATATTTCCTTCTGCTGGGCTCCTTCCTGCCTCTCCGGATGCCTTGGACCCGCCGGGTTATCATGATGCAGCTTCTGTTTTGCAGGAGGACTATTGTTCCCGGTTGCTAACGGACAGGGGTGAAGCCTGGGACCCTGCTCCCCCTCCCTGTGCTGGGGCCCAGCGCTCCCCCAGGACCAGCTCTCATGCCGAAATAGCCCCCAGCACGGCGAGCACCAGGGATGCCTGGGGAACGAGTCCCCAGGGGCAGGCAGGGTGGGCTGTGGCTGCCGGTGCTTGCTGGTGGGGTGATGGAGGAGGATCCCACTGCCTGCACAGCGTGCCCCGGGCTGGTCCTGGTGCCGTGTCCTCGTGCTGTGATGGTGGCACACGAGTCACCGTGGGACCCCACTGCTCGCCGGGTCAGTGGCATGCAGGGACTGATGCTCTACATCTGCTCTCCTGCACCTTGCAGGCAGCTTGCGGGCAGGGGAAGGATGCGGCCAGGCCCTGGCTTGCAGGTAGGGCGGCAGTGGAATGGGGTGGGTGATGTGGGTCCGTGGGATGGAGCCATCGGTGGGAACATGCAGCTGCGGTGCCCATGGGTGCTGCCACCCCACAGAGCCACCATCCTGCCATGGGGCCTGGGGAGCTGCTCCTGGTCTCTGTCTCCCACTGGGGACATCTCCGCTGGGCAGCGAGCAGCTGGTGGAGAGGAGAAGGGGCAAATCCAGACCTCTCCATGCCTACCTGTGGGACCAGCGGGTCCCCAAGCTGCTGAGGAAGCTCCAGCCGAGCACGTGGAGCGCAGGTGGCCCTGGCCCCACGTGGGGAGAGCCACCCATGCCAGCATCGCTGTCACAGTGGCTCAGCCCAGCCAGGCACAGATAGAAAGAGCCACGGGTTTGCAGCTCTCTCCCCCATCCCACTGCAGGTCTGGGGTCCCCTGGGCCCTGCGCCAGGCTGAGGGGGGAGCCTGGGGGTGAGGGTTGGCTTGGGCACAGGCTGGGGACATGGCGGGGGGCTCCTCAGTGGAGGGGTAAGGGGTTGCATCGGGTGCAGGCAGCACCATGGCAGGGACTGGAGGGAGGGGGGAAGCTGCCTGTCTGACCCTCAGTTGCCGGTGACCACAGACAGGGCATCTGGGCTTCAGGACCGGCACCCCCAGGTCTGGGCTGAGCTGGACCACATTCGGACACCGGCCACGGCCGTCGCCACCCTGTCCCCATGCCATGGGAGCTCATGGCTGCAGTGGAGGGGCTGGCTGTGCCCAGGACCCCTGTCGGCTCTGCAGGATGCCCAGGCCAGGATGGGGGGGCTGGCTGGGGGGGCCAAGGTGTGGGGCTGTGCCGGGCGCTGACCCCGAGCCGCTTGCTGTTTCCTGCCTTCTGGCTGCGCCATGGTCCCTGGGGACCGGGAAGTGTCTGCGATGGCTGGGATGGTGTCGGTCGTGAATCCATTCTCAGCTACTGCCGTTTCCTTCCTGAGCTGCAAATAACGATGAGTCACCCCCCGGCCCCGCTGCGGGGACGTTGCTGGGGCTCTGCTGGACCCCTGACCCCAGGACCCTGGTATGCTGGTGGCTTTGCTGGTTGGATGCTTCCTCTGGCAGCCCACTCCAAGGGCTCTCCACAGCCTCCCAGGGTCACAGGGGATCCTGATGGGGCATCTGGCCCCCCTGGTGCTGCAGACCCTGCCTCTGTCCCATTTTCCAATCAGCCTCCCGGCTATAATTAATCCTTTCCATGCTGAGGGCTGGTGCTGTGCTGAGGTCTGGCCATGGGAACGGCTCTGCCTGGTTCCCCTCCCTCTCCCAGGCTGCTGCGGGACTATTTGAGACCGCAGGGTTTGGGGTGCAGGAATGGGGCTGGTGCCCCCATGGGCACCACCGCCTGGGGAGCCCTGACATGACCAGGGGCCGCCGGGCAGAGGCACTTTCACCTGGAAAGCTGCCTGCCAGAACCTTCCCTGGCTCCCCGAGCCCAGGGTCACAGGGGGCGATCCCCCATGGGGAGCGCAGGCAGGAGGAGGCCGGATGCCTGCGCACAGTCTGCCTGCCCTCTGTACAGGATACTGCAGTGGCAGCGTCAGGAAAATCTGCAGCTTTCCTGGAAACCTTCTTCAAAGCGGATCAAAGATGTTGGGAAGCGGCTGCAAAACAGCAGCGGCTGCTGATTCCCGACCCCCCTCCCCACCNCCCCCGGGGTGCCTGTGGGGTCCCTGGCAAAGCTGGGTCCTGCCCTGGCAGCCGCTGGGCACCGTGGTGGCAGATCCCAGTTAAAGCCCTGGGGTGCGTGTGACGCCTGAACAGGGCTGTGGGGACAGCCAGGCTGGTGGCACAGGGAGATATCCCGGTGAGCAGAGCAGTCTTTATTGCCCAAATGCTCCAGTTTCTGGAGCACGCTGGGAACATGGCATTAAACCCCAGAGCTAATTAAAGAGCAGCTCCAAGCAGTCAGTGGGGAAAACCGTTCCTTGGTTGAGCTAAAACTCTGCCCAAAAGCTGGACGACCGACCCCTCTGGTCCTGCCGTCCTGCTGCGGCAGTGGCATTGGGATGCACAGCAGGATTGGGGCATGTGGCAACATCAGGATGGGCAGCAGGATCAGGACACGTGGTGGCTTCGGGACATGGTGGGATCGGGACACATGGCAGCATCACAACAGACGGCAGGATTGGGACACCCGGTGGGATCAGGACACCCAGTGACCACCAGTATCCTTCATCTGGACACGCTGTCTCCGGACATACACAGCCGCTGCTGGGTCCCAGTGCTGAGGGACACTGTGGAACTGGGAATGATGGGCTCAGTGGGGCGGGGGGGGATGGCCCCCAGCCCCTTGCAGAGAGGGGTCCGGGGGGGGCTGCAGGGCTTCAGCCCTTCCTGCAAAAGAGGGGAGGGCAGGGAGTGAGTCCCCACACGGCCCCTGTGTCCTGCTCCCCTCGGGACACCGGTGACGATGGCACATGCTGAGAAGTGTGCCTGTGAGCACCGGGACTGGCTGCACCAGTGAAGCCCCCTCCCCAGACAGATGCCTGGGGCATCTCCCCCCGCTCCAGCCATGCAGGCAGGGAGCACCCACAGAAAGTACCGGGACGGGGGGCACCTGCGCCCAGTCGTTCGCTCCCTCGCCCGCCGCCGCAGTGTATCAACCTCGGCCGCGTAGTCTCGCCTGCAGGGAGAGTGAAGGCACGTGAGGGGGTCTCCCTGCCCCGGAATGAGGGGACAGAGGGTCCCTGTGGGGAGCGAGGGAGAGGACAGGATGGTGGTGGGGTTGGAGGCTTGGGGTCAGGCTGGATGTGGGGCTTGGGGGGTAGTTGATCTGGGGTGCCCAGCCCATGCGGGGGGACAAGGACCTTACAGGCTGGCCTCTAGCTCTCTCTGCCGGGCCTCGCACTGCTCCCCCTGTGCCCGCAGCACTCGCTGCTGCTCTTCTGCCTCCTCCAGCCGCTGCTGCAGCCCCAGCACCTGCTCCTCGCCCTGTGCCAGCTCCTCTGCAGGACGAAGGGGACATCAGTGTCACCCGCGCACTCCCAACCCCAATACCCCAAACCCAAGCCTGCCCCACTGGGCATTGGCCCCCAAAGGACGTGTGACTGTGGGATGCCTGGGCAGGCTCCTTGCATGGGGTGGTGGGGGACCTGTGCTCCACACCGCTGCTCCCAGGGGACGGACAGAGGGATACAGTGTCCAGACAGACCTCACCTTGCAGAACTGCCTTGCCACGGGCCAGCTCAGCCCGCTCACGCCACAGGGCCAGCACCTTGTCCTGCAGCACCGTTGCATTGGCCTCCAGTGTGGCCTGGGGAGAAGGGACACTGCAGCATGGGGACAGGGGTGGGCAGTGTCCTCCTGTCTCTTCGTCTGCTGCTGGAGCCCTGCCCTTCCTCACCACCTCCCCATGTCCCCAAGCTGTCCCCATGCTCCTGGTGGCCTTAGCTCCCCTTTCCCTGTCACATTTCTCGAAGGAGTATGGACATAGATTTGGGGAAAATCCCTCTTCCCTGGAGGGATGGGCTCAGCCTGAGTGTGTTGAGGACTCTGGTGCACTGGGGATGTCACAGGAGCCCCAGGCCACTCAAGTGCTCCATGGGTGGCATCCCTGGTGCCTGCGAGGGGACGGGGCTCCCCACAGCCAGGTCCCCAAGAGGCTGCATGGCCCAACCCCACTCCCAGCGCCAGCCTCGGGAAGCCGAAGCACTTTTCCAGCCTCTCCGAGCCATTGTTCGGCCGGATGAGCCCGGAGGGGCGGCGGGACCTGGCTCTTCCTCCGGGCTGCAGCCCCGGCGCTGGGGCCAGGCCCTTTCCCAGCTGGGGCCGCAGCTAAAAATACCTGGGAAGAGAGAAATGGCAGCTCCGCACCAGCTCCGGCCTCCGCTGCTGCTTTGGGATGGGGTAATTATATGTGTGTGGAGCAGCTTGGTCACGGCTAAGAATAGCTGCCCCAATCCGGGTGCGGGCACCCGGGCAGAGAGATGGTGGGACCAGGGCCGTGCCGAGGGAGCGGGAGCAGCCAGGGCTCCCCTCCTGGGGCATCCCACGCAGGAAGGCGGCTGTGCACCCCTGGGGGTGCTGCCGGTCACCCTCTCCCGGGGCTGCCTCTCCCCCTTCCCAGCTCATCTTTGCAGCCGGCCTTTGCTTTCCGGGGGGTTGCTGGCCTGCAGCATCCTTCCCATCAGTGCTGGGGATTTCCATGAGCCTGGTCAAAATCCCCGCTGGGGATGAAGCATCAGTCTTGGCTACTGAGCGTCCCCAGACACCCCCCTCCCCACCCCAGCATCATTCACCCTTTGCATGCAGCTGGGTGGCCACGGACCCCCCTGTCCCCATCCCCGCCGGCACCTACCGCCCACTCCTGGCAGGACACCAGGCTGGCATTGAGCTTCTTGCTGTCGCCACGGGCCTGGGTGATCTCCTGCCGCAGAGCATCCTCTGCCCGCGCACCCACTGCCGCCGCCCGCTGCAGCCGGGCTCGCTCCCGCTCCAGCTCGGCCACACAGTTCCCCAGCTCCCGGCTCTCGTTGGCTGCCTGTTCCCGGCAGCCCCGCAGCTTCCCCACCGCCTCCGAGCGCCACACCATCACCGCCACCGAGACCGTCACCGCCGCCACCAGCACCAGCAGCACTGCGCACAGTCCCAGCACCTTCAGGGTGGCCTTGGGCACTGTGGGGTCCATGCTGGAGGGGGACATGGGGCTGCTCGCCTGCTCCAGCAGCAGCTGCCCAGGATGTGCCAGTGTCCCCACGGCAGGTCGCTCCCTGGGTTGCTGTAATTGCCGTGTGTGGGTTTTTCTCACCAAACACCGCTTTGGGCTGTGGTTTCTCACAGGTCACAGCCCAGAATAGACTTTGTTTGTGCTGGAGGTGGGAGGACACTCTGCCCCTGTGCCCGACCATGCGTCACAACTGCAGGGATAAGTGGGGATGCAGCTGGGGTCCAGTGGGTGCCGGGCATGCTGAGGCTGCCATCTGCCTGAGGGGTTTTTGCAGCACCCTCTTGCCCCTGCTGGGCAGCAGGGTCGGGGCTCTGGATCCCCAAGAGCTGCTGGAGTAATAAACACTGGATTTTCACAAGGTTTTATTGGAAATTGGTTAAAAATCACCTAACCATGGAATGCCTGTGGACCCCTAAACTCAAGGCAGCCCTGCACAGTGCTACATCTCTGTCCCCTGATCTGCCCCATCCCCTCCCTTGCCCTGGGCACAGCCCTTGGTGGATGGAAGCAAATTGTCTCCCTGGGATGTCCCCACGGTGAACAGGGCGAGTTTGGCAAGCAGTGTGCAGGGAGCGTAGGCGGTCCCAGGGGCAGGGGCGAGCGGGAGGCAGGGCTAGTCTGGCACCGGGCTCCTGCAGCAGGCACTGCACTCACTGCTACCCTTAGATCCCACCAGGCTGGATGGAGATGGTCTCTCCTCACCCCAAGTTGGGGGACGGGGAATTGGGGGGGCCCATGTTTCTGCTGCTTTGGGCTCACAAGAGGAACATCCCGGGGAGGAGGAGAGCCAGGAGGCTGAGGGTCATGGCTGGGAGCTTGTTCCCACTTGAGTACTGCCTCCTCATGTCCTGGAGCTGCTTCTTCAGGAGCTGGTTCTGCAGCTGGAGATTGTCCCTTGTTGGGAACAGGGAAAGTCAGTGCCAGAGCATGGGGCTGGGGATGGTGAGGGGAAGCGCAGGTCTCACCTGCTGCTCTGCAGGTCCCCCAGCTGCTCCTGCTGCTGCGCCACCTCTGTCTTGAGCATCCTGTTCTCCTCTGCAGGGAGGTGATGGCAAGAGGGAATCAGGGTGACACAGGGGACAGGGATCAGTGTGTCCCAGGGGATGGGGATGAGGGTGGCCCAAGGGAAAGGGATCAGATTGACCCAGGGGACAGGGATCAGGGTGTCCCAGGGGGTGGCAATCAATGTGTCCCAGGGGATGGGGATCAGGTTGACCCAGGGGATGGGGATCAGGGTGTCCCAGGGGATGAGGGTGTTCCAGGGGCCATTGCCTGTGCTCACACCCCCACCCTGCCCAGGACTCACCTTGCAGCTGGGTTACCCTGCCAAGCGCCTGGTCCAGCTCTGAGACTTTCCCCTCCAGCGCACCCTGAGCATGGGCAGAGGGAAGGGGCTGGAGGGTCTTGCTTGGGCACTCCCTCGCACCAGCCAAGTGCAGTGAGGTTCCCAGCCCCGCACCCGCCAGCAGCACTCTGGCACCTACCAGCTGCTCCCTGCAGCTGTCCCACTGCGCGCGGGCTTCAGCGAGGGTCCGGTTGGTGACAGCCAGCTCCTTCTCCAGCAGTGCCAGCCCTGTCAAGCCACTCCCCACCACCGTGGAGCCTGCAGGTGACTGGCAGAGCACTGTGGGGAGCGTTATCACCAGCACCGCAACGGCCACCCCAAAGGCCACAGCCACGTACATCTTAAAAGCTCGCTTGCCTAGGGGCAGCTGGCGTGGGCTGCAGCCCTCCATCCTGCCTGTGCAAAAAAACTTGGATCTGGGAGGGAGCTCGAGGTTTGCTCCAAAAGCTTGTTCTTTCAATTCTCAGAGAGTGGGGCTTTCCAGGAAATCATGTGGTCCGTGACCGCGCAGCACCCGGAGGAGCTGAATGGCTGCTGGGCTGCCGGGTTCGCTTGCGGGGCTGGTGCTGTGCCCCTGCCTGTACCGGGGCTGGTACAAGCAGGGCTCGGGCGGATGCTGCGGGGAACGCCCCACCTGCAGGGGGTGATCCTGGCCCCCTGTTCCAGGGAGTAGCGGGGCAGAGCCAGGGGGCTGTGGGCATGCAGGCAGCCCCATGGAGCTGCCAGTGCCCATGGGGGGGGGGAGGGACGGGACAGGGTAGAGCATCCCCCAAGGCAAGGGGTAACCGGGGTGTGGAGGACCTGGAGTTTGCAAAAATGGGGTACAGGGTAACTGGAGCATGGGGTGCCTGGGGTATGGTGAATTTGGGGTACTCGGGGTATACTGTAACTGGGGTTTGGGGTGCCTGGGATAGGGGCTACCTGGGGTATGGCATAACTGGAGTGGGGATAACCAGGTTATGGGGCACTTGGGGCATGGGGTACAGGGGTACTCTGCGTGTGGGGTAACTGGCAGTGGGGTTGCTGGGGCAGGTGGCACCAGTCTGCAAGTCCTCCTGCAGCACAGCCTCCTCCCCCAGCCCAGTTCCCCCTGCATCACTGCCCCGGCTCCGGCGGGGCAAAGGGGCTCTGCTGGGGCCAGGATCTGGCCCTGGCTTCTGGCAAGCGCTTGGCCCCATGATGTCCGCGCCGGTCCAGGCTTTCATGGGATGTCCCAGTCCAGAACACTCCTCGGCTGCCATTTGGGAGAGTTTTTAGTGGGGAGAAGGGCTGGCGAGGGGAGGAGGACAGTTAAAGTGTGGGGAAGGGCTGCGAGCCTTCCACTCCTGTCCTCGGGGAGCAGCATCTCGGTCCAGCCACCACATGGGCCGGTTTTTGGGAAGCTGGGAGCTGGGCTGAGCCAGGGCCCACTCTGCTTCTGTTGGGGAGAAATTAAAAATGCTCTTTTTTTCAAGAGTTGTGCTAAAATCCTGGGCTTTTTAATGCTTTTCCTGCTGGTGTGTCTTGGCAGGGAAACATCCCCCAAGCAAATGCCGACCAGTCCCTCTCTGTCCCAGAGGACTCCTTCCCACCTTCCCGAGTCCTCTCCCTGTCACTGCATGGGGCTGGGAGGAGGTGGGAGGCACAGGACGTAGGACAGGGGATACGAGGTGTGATATTTGGATATACGATACATGATATAGGGTGCGGGATGAGGTCAGGGGATGTGGGCTATAGGATATGAGGTATAGGATGCAGGGTGTGGGATGCAGGATATGGGATATGGGATGCAGAATATAGGATATGGGATGTGGGATATGGGGTATGCAATATAGGATGCCGTATATGGGACAGGGAATATAGGATGCCAGATATGGGATATGGGATGTGGGGTATGGGAATATGGGATATGGAATATGGGATGTGGAATGCTGGATGCAGGATATGGGATGCAGGAATATGGGATATGGGATGCGGGATGTGGGAGGTGGGATGTGGGATGCAGGAATACGGGATATGGGATGCAGGATGCAGAGTGTAGGATGCAGGATATGGGATATGGAATATAGGATGCCAGGTATGGGATATGGAATATGCAAGATATTGGAATATGGAATATGGGATGTGGGACGCTGGATGCAGGATATGGGATGTGGGATGTGAGATGCAGGTTATGGCATATGGGATATGGGATGTGGGATGCAGAGTGTGGGATGCAGGACAAGGGCAGCGCCCTGCAGCTGGGGATGTCACTGTGCCAGATCTGGTCACCCCAATAAATCTGAGTCCAGCCAAGGAAGCGCCTGCTGGGAGCAGCCCAGGCCAGGTCAGAGCCGGTGGGAGGGTCCTGCAGTCACGGTGTTTCCATAGCCAGCTGCGTGCCAGTGCTGCCAACCCTGCCACCATGACTGTGCCAGGGAGCCAAGACCCCTGGCACAGGGCCCTGGCACAGGCAACCCAGCCCCAGGGGTGCTCCGGCTGCATCCTGGCACGTGGAGATGGCGGCCACTGCCTCACCTTTCCTCCCCCCAGCTCCAGAAATAGCTGTTCCACTTAGTATTTTTATTCTGCTGCTTCATGTGATATAAAAAGCAATGGCTGTGAAATTAATTTATAATTATATTAAAAAAAATATTTACCAAACTTCAAGATTTTGAGTCAGATTTTCAACATCTGGAGAATTAAAAGGCTCTGGCAGATTCGGTGAGCTGTCAGCGTAAAGGCTTTAAATATGTTGTTATTATTATTTATGGTCTGGAACCTGAAGAAGAACGAAGGCCAAAGGTTTCAAAAATAGCTTGAAAAATGAGAATGGATGTTTTTTCCAGAACCAGCTCACTTTGAACAGTGAGATATTGAGATGCAACTCTTAAAAAATATAAAAATATAGCTAAAAAGCAACTGGGACAGGAATGTGCATCATCAAGGGCTGCCCTGAAGCCGCCCCAGCACAGAGCTCGGCCATCCCCATGGTGTCCCAGCTTTGGAAAGCAAGTGTTAGTGCTCCGGGCAGACCCTCTCCCTCTTCTCACTGTTTTCCCCCAAATCCCAGCTTCCAATGGCCCCTTTCCTGAGGGACACACAGTGATAGCCCCCAGTGTCCCACTTTGGGAGGGGTTGGGGTCTCTCACCTCCAGCTTGTCCGTGTTTGAGGACTGTTTGTTTTCCTCCTCCGGAGGGAGTGCCAGGAGCGGAGCAGTGTCTCTTGGCCAGACGGTCTGGAATTCGGCAGCTGGATCTGGCCGGGGCCCGCCATCACGGCAGAGACGGCGAGCTGGCACCTCCTGTGTCCTCCCGTGGCTGGGCGCCTGAGGATGCTCTGGATACCTGGGAATGCTCTGGTTTGGGGTTCCCAGGGATGCTCTGGATGCCTGCGGATGCTCCATTTTGGGGTCCCTGGGGATGCTCCGGTTTGGAGTCTCTGGGGACACTCTGGATGCCTGAGGATGCTCTGGTTTGAGGTCCCCAGGGATGCTCTGGTTTCAGGTCCCTGGGGATGCTCAAGCTCTGGGCAGAGGGTGGAGGAGATGCCTCCTCACCCCTTGGGCTGGCGCCCTGGGCAGGATGCAGCCCCTGAAGCAGCAGTGCTGGGTGTGGTGCAACGAAGCAAAGCCAGCAAGGTGGGGGCACACAGGGAGAATATTTTTGGGCTGCCACGGGCTGGGTCCAGCATGCAGGTGCAGGTCCTGCTGCAGCGGCGATGCTGTGTACCCTGCTCAGCCCTCACCCCGTGGCTTGGCCCTGGGGAGGTGGTCGGGCAATGCAGCCCCCCCAAGGCCCTCAGGGGCGCTGAGAGGAGGGCCCTGGGCAGGCACAGTGCCTCTGCTTTTCCCTTTCATCCCTTGCCTGTGCCTGTTCCCTTTCAGCCTGCAACGTGGGTTTCTCTCCTATTTTGGGTTGGCTTTTCGGCTGGTTTCTTTTGTTATTTTAATTTAGGCACAGTCATTACTTTTTCCATTATTTAAAAAAAAAAAAGAAAAAAAAAGAAAAAAAAGAAAAAGAACATGAGCAGCTTCCCAAGACGCTTTCCAGCTCCCGGCTGCTGCTCAGAGCAGCTTTTGTTCCCAGGCAGTGCTGGGACATGCTCGTGGGGTGCAGTGTGGCGGCACCCTCTTCCCACTGCCCATGCCCCAGCTCCCTCCTCCCCATGGGGCCAGTGGGGATTTTGGGGGGATGCACCCCAATGTGGGGATGCTGTCAGGGTGGGCTAAGGAAACTGCAGCCTCATCCCTGCTACAGGGGCCCCAGCAGCACCGAAGGACGTGCCGATGCACCGGCACACAGTCCTGCTCATTTATGTTGGGCTCCGGCCATCCCTAATTGCTGGCGGGGCAGGATGGGAGCTGCCGGCTCCCAGGCTCCTTTTTCCCTTCCCTGCTTTGCTGTTCCCTTTTGGTCAGGGTCTGGGGGTAACAAGAAGCAGCTGAGCCCGGCCCCACCTGCCGCCTCCACCTGCCTTTCTCATCACCACGGGGCTATGCATCCCGCATGGAGACGGGCTTCACCGTGCCCCCTTGCCTGCATCCCACTGCCCCACCACCTAGGAGCCATCCCGGGATATTTCCATTCCTGTCTCTGCCTCCCAGGCACCGTCAGAGCTGGATGGACCCACCAGTGCTGGGTGCAAGTGGGGAGTGGGGCAGCGTTGCACCCACACCTCGCCCACCCTGAAACCCGTGGCCAGGACCCACCACACCCCATTGGTTGCCCAAAGCCATGGGGGGACCGAGGGGATCCTTGCTCTGGTCCCAGCCTTCCACCTGCCCTTCGTGGGGCTGAGCCAGGAGCATCACTCATGCCAAGGGGCTGAGAAAGCTAAAAAAGGGCAGTTTTGACCCCAAAGACATTGCATTGCAGAAAACCCCTCTGGGTTCTCCATTCTGCAGCCTGTGAGTCCAGTATGGGGTCCCTGCAGGGCTCCCCCTGGCCAGCCCCCTGGGCACCCCACTCTGGAGCCACTGTGGGTCATGCAGAGCCATGTGCTGGTGGTTTCTGCTAACGATTATGAGAATTAGAGACAAAAGCATCCCAGCTGGCAGCCTGGGACACTCAGCTGTGTAATCAGTATGGGCTGGACTGTGAGGCTCAGCATCGCCTGGAAGCTGGGAGCAGCTGGGTGTTTTGGTACCCGACGATGCTCCACAGCACACGGGTGGGGTGCTGTTCTAGCCAGTCCCAGCCAGTGCAGGGGGTGTTTGGGGCTGGGTTTGAGACCAAGGGGCTCCTTGTCCCTGGGGTTGGAAGATGCAGGACCTTCGGGACAGGGTCTGTGGCTTCAGCTCCTGCATGGAGGTCCCACACCTGAGGGGGAGCAGCAGGAGGATTTGGCTGCAGCCCCCAGCCCAGCCCCTGACCCTGGGCGGGTTTCCAGCCCTCAGGAATGCAGGGCTGGGCCGGACACCCAGCACGGACCTCCCACAACCCTGGCACATCCCTGCATGTGTGCCCCTGGCTGCTGCTCTGTGTCCCTGGGATCAGAGGGAGCCCCTGGCCACCCTCTTGGCTCTCCTCTGCACCCATCTCCCCAGCCCCCGGTGCCCAGAGCACCACATGGCATGATGCCGGAGGTCCTGGCTGGCACTGAGATGGGATCTGGTGAGATGGAGCAGGGCACAGCCTTGAGGATAAGGGGCTGCAAACAGGGGTGTCCGACCGGCTGCTTTTTGTCTTTTTTTCACCCCATTTTTCTTCCTGACACCATAAATAGCAGCAGAGCTGCAGGAGCTGCTTCCATCTGCCCTGCCTGCGCAGCTGCCTCCAACCAAGCCAGCCAGATGGTGGAAAACAATCCTGCCCACTGGCACTCCGCCCGGCCCCTGGTGCTGCCGCCAGCGGTGCCCACTGGGGAGCATCCTCCGGCCTTCCCCCATGGCACAGGACGTGGCTCCTGGTGGGGGAGCTTCCAGCACCCAGGAGCAGGCAGCACCCAGGACAAGCAGCACCCAGGCTTTGAGGGGGGGGGGGTGGGAGCCCCAGGATGGGCTCTCAGCATTTCAGGTGCCTCGTCCTGTGCTGTGCTGCGACATCGCCCACCTGATGTGCTGATGTCCGGCTGCAGTGGGTTCCCATCCAGGCAGGATGGGGAGAGGGGTTGGGATTTGGCCACTGGTTTGGTGAACGCCTGCCCTGTCCCCCTGGGTGCCCCGTGTCCCCTTTGATCTCGCGCGTGGCCACATCCAGTATAAGAGTGAAAAAATGCTGTGTCGTGGCCAAACCATGTTGTAAAAGGGAAACGTTGTCCCGGGAGCAGGGGGATTTGGCCCCGTAAACCCAGCCTGTTCCATTACAGCATCTGCCGGGAGCCGCGGCTGCGAGGGGGTGCGGGGGGGTGTGTGGGGTGGACGACGCCTGCAAAACTCACCCGGTACTGCGAGCCAGGCAGGACAGACAGACGTCAGATGGACAGACAGACCCGCTGCCCTTTGCCCTGGCCCGGGTCACGCAGCGGGTGCCCAGCTCCTGTGCTGGGCGCATCCCTGTGCTGGGGGGAGCCATGGGGCTGGATGGGGCGCCCTCCCCCGCCCCCAGCTGCCACGTCCCCCAGCCGTGGGGAGCTGGCAGGGTTCCCCCCGTGCTGCCGCCAGCCGGCTGAACCGGGCCCAAGGCAAACAGGAGTCACCGGGATGGTGCTACTGTGCAGGGCAGGGGACGATGGAGGGGGACACACACGTCCCTGCGTCCCCCCCACTCGGGTCTGGGCACCCCCAGAGAAGCCCAGCAGCCAGGCGGGTGTACACAGAACTGTATATTTCATAATAAATAATGTACAAATCCGCACACACCCTCGGTGCGTGCTGGCACTGCTGCCATGGGGCCGTATCCTGCCATTGCCTCTTGCTCACTGCCCCGGTGCACCCCAGGAGTTGAGGGGGGGTCCCCGTGCTGGGGAGGGGGTTTAAGAAATGCCTTTTTCTTTTTTTCACCTGGGAAAAAGGTAGCTGGGGCAAAAATGCTCCCCAAGAGCAAAATAGCTGGGTCAGTGGCAGCAGGATGGGTGCAGAATCAGGCCCGGACGGGCTCTGCACTGAGTTCAGCTGAAGGTGGCAGGGACTGAGCCTGGCATCCCAGGCAGGCTGCACACCACCGAGCCCCCGTGCCGCGGCCAGAGAGCTGGCACCACGGCTGGAATGCTGGCACTGTGCTGTGCCGGGGCAGAGAGCGCAGGAAGGGCTTCTTATCCACATCCTCAGGGTTTTCCCCAAAATAAACCCCGTGTTTCCTTCTGGGGTGCAGGGCAGGGATGCAGCAGGTGCTCCCAGCACCCTTGGCCAGTGCTGGCCCCGGTACAGGGACATGGGAGTCCTGCCGCTGGGCATGGGGCACCGAGCCGGGCAGGGAACCCCTTCCCATCCCAGCCCCTTCCCTTACTTGCTTCCACCCCCTCTTTTATTCTTTTTTATTTAAATAACCCCCATGGGGCCACGGCCCTGCTGCCGGCACCACCGGTGCCGTGGTCCCTGGGGCTGAGCACCAAGAGCTGCCCTGCATGGGGCTGGGGGAGAGGATAGGGGCAGCACCAGGGAGGGGCTGGCGAGGCTGGTGGGGGCTGCCTGCTGTCAACCCCTCCCCATGTCCCTGTGGGCCCCTGCCCTGCTGTCCCCCAGGGGCATGGCCGGAGGGGCCCACTCCACGTGTCCCACGTGTGTGTGTCCCCCTCGCTTGTTATAAATGAGCGCGGGTAAAAGCAACAGGGAAAGGGAGGGCAGAGCTGAGCTGGGGAGGGGACACTGGGGGGGGCCCGTGGTGCTTACGGCTGTCCCCGGGTCTGGCCCATCCTCCGCCGGCTGCTGGGGGTCCGGCGAGTGGCTGTGGGGCCTGGGGCTCGAGCACCGGAGGCAAAGTCCATCACCTCGGGGGGAGCCCGGCGCATCTCACTGGTCCCCATCTCCCGCCGGATCTCGGCCAGTGCCTCGGATGGTGCTGTCAGCAGGCGCTGGAAGAAGCTTTCCCGCCCCACCGGCCGCTCCTGGCAGGTGAAGGTGACGGCCGTGCCAGTGTCCGCCTTCATCTCCCGCGAGAAGCCATCAGAGGTGCCGTCAAAGCAGCGTCCGATAGCGATCTCCTTGGCCAACCGTGGGTTCTGGTCCGTCACCGTGTAGATGCCGTAGTTGTGACCCAATGGGTCGACGGGTGCCAGCATGGTGAAGGCGGCCGTGTGGTTGTTCTCTGCCACGGGTGGGTGACGGCTCAGGTACTCACGGAGGAGGCTGTTGATGGCTGTGCGGTGGCAGCTGCCTTGGGGGATGATGGAAACCAAGGTGCGATCCACCAGGCTCTGGTCAAAGAGCATCCCACTGCACTTGAACTCCACGCAGGCACCTGAAACGTTCTCCAGCAGCATGTCCCGCACGCTACGGGTGTCACGCAGCCCATAGAGCTGCCCCCGGGTGCGGGGGTGGCTGCCCCCCACATTACGGGACCTCACCATGTACTCCTGTGGCCCCTCAATCTGCACCTTGATGAAACAAGCCCTGAACTCCTGAGGATTGGGCCACCATGAAAGGTAGTCACCAGTCCAAGAGGCCAAATCACTCTCCTTGAAGGGTACCACATTGTACTCGTACTTGTCCACCTCCACGCGGTAGAAGCGGAGGTGGTTGGCACTGACCAGAGCCTTCTCGCACTCCTCAAGGCTGCGGTAAGGGTAGATGGGACCGTTGGTCTCATCAATGTTGTTGGGGTCAGGCTTGGCCACGTTGATTTGGAAAGCCGTCTTCTTCAAGTTGGGGTCGTCGTGGTCCAACCGACGGTAGCCCAGCTTGCTCAGGTAGGGCTGGGACACACCAACGGCATTGGGGTTGAGCTTGGGGCTGGAGGCCACGGCTTCCAGCTCCTCCCCGCCCAGCGTGGCAGTGACGTATGCCGAGTAGGCATTGGGGCGCTGGCCATCACAGAAGGCTGGTAGGCAGGCGCCGTTGGGACCTGTCACCACGCTGTCAAAGCGACCCCATGCCCGGGGGTTGGCGGGATAGCCAGGCTGGGGCTCCAGGTTGATGAGGCTGATGACCACTCCTTCCAGTTGCTCGTAGGGGTTGAACTTCTCATTGCTGTAAGCCCTGACTTTGACAAAGCAGCGGCGGTCCTCCGGCACGTCCAGGTTGAAGAGACGCCGCTCCCGAATCTCCAGGTTCCCCACCAGGAAGGTCCTCTCCTCCCTCTTCCCCCGGCTCCCCCCGGCTGGGTGAAGGTCCCCCTCCTCCTCCCACAAGCCGGTCTCAGGGTTCAAGGACCACAACTTCATCTTCTGCAAGTGCTCTGGCATCTGGACCTGCCCTGTGTCCATGCGCACCTCCACCGGCCCTGTCTGCAGTGCTGTGCCGCTCTCCCCTTCCCGAAAATCCACGGCAAACATGCCGTAGGTCCACAGGGGGATGATCTCCCCCTCGGCGTTGGCAAAGCTGAGGTCACTGGAGGCGACAGCAGCTGTCGCCATGTCCCTGGGGTCTAGGAAGGTGACACTGGCTTTGACCGTACCCCTGAAGACCTCCCCAGAGGGACGGAGGAAGGCTCCAGCAGGAAGGACAAGTTCCCCAACGGGCTCCCGGCCGCTCGCCTCCCCCAGTGTGATGGCATTGCTCCGGCTGCCATCCAGGTCTACTGGCTCCTTCTTCCGCAGCATCTTAACCTCCTGGTAGATGGCACCGCCGCGGCGGTTGAAAGGCAGGACCTTGACAGCATCCACGAACCTCTGCTGCCGGTCCACGAAGCGAGCCACCAAGCGCTGTGTGTCTGGCGGCACCTCGATGGTGAAGGAGCCCTTGTAGCCGGTGAAGCCGACCTTCCTTCCACCCAAGAAGATCTGCCCGAAGCGCAGGGGCTCGCCGGTGTCGGCTGCCATCACCCGTCCCTGCACCAGGACGCGGGGCTGGGCGCAGGGTCCGCAACCGCACTCGGCCACCACCTTGATGGGCAGCAGGGAGCCAGCACAGGGGATCTCCCGCATCTCCATCCTCCGCACCCCACAGCAGCGCCCCGTGTCTGCCCCACACCCTGACTGGTCAGCCAGGCTGCCGGCACATTGGGTGGGCGGGCAGCGACCCACGTTGTAGTAGCGGGAGCCGGTGGCATCCTGCAGGCACTCGCTGGGCAGCTCCACGAGGCTTTGCTCAGGCTCTGGCTTGCAGTTCTGCTGGCCCTGGGCTAGGGGGGACGGAGGGGAGAGGGGGATTAGAGTGACCCTCCTCACCACACACCCCATCCCGGGATGATGCTGCCGCTAACAAAGCCTATCCCATTCTCACCCAACACAGTGAGCTGTGCCAGTGCCGATTTGATGGCACCCGCCTCGGTGCTGGCTTTGCAGTGGTAGGTGCCAGCGTGCTCTGGCGCCAGCCCCCGCAGCACCAGGCGGCTGCCGTACCGGTGCACCTTCTTCTCCAGCAGCGTCCCGTTGTGGTACCTGCCGGGAGGGGTATGGTCTCAGCAGGGAAGTGGCCAGGGCTGGCTTTCCCCTCCATCACCAGCCCCAGCTTTCTGCTGCCCAACCCCGCTCACCAGTAGTACTTCTTGGGCACTGGGGTGCCAGAGGCTTTGCAGCAGAAGGTCACCTCCTGCCCGGCCACCCGCACCTTCGTCTTGGGGTGCAGCACCATGTAGGGCTTCTCTGCAGGGGAAGAAGGCAGCAGAAGGTGCAACGAGCCACAGCTGCCCCCCTGGATCTCTCCATGCATCCTTCAGGGAGGTCCCTTGAGGGGTGCACGGCTCAGCCCCTGGCCCACAATGCTCACCCAGCCTCTGTAGCATCACGTGTGCCACCGCCATGCCGGAGCCGTTGGAGATGATGGGTGCCAGTCCTGTGGCGAAGCCCTCGCGGTGGGCGCTGATGTTGGCTGCGGTGCCCTCGCACAGCCCCGCTGCGGCAAAGTGCCCGTGGGAATCACTGTGGGCCAGCAGCACCGGCGGCTGGCCCTCCAGGTAGATGCGGGCGTCTGGTAGCGCTGTGCCAGTGGCGGAGACGACGGTGCCCTGCAGCATGTGCTCAGGGCAGGCTGTGGGGCGGCATGGTGCTCAGACCCCATGGCCACGGCCACCAGCGGGGCCACGTGGGTGGGGGGCACCAGGGAGGGTGTTCCCACGTCCCCGAGGGCAGGTACCTGGGCAGGGCGAGGGGGGGCATTTCTGCACCTCAGAGGGGCGGCCGGTGCATGGCACCTTCTTGGCTTTCTTGCAGCTCCGGCGACGGACACGCGTCCCGGCGCTGCCACAGCTGCGGGAACAGGGTCCCCAGGTGCCCCACTCCATCCACGCCGACTCTGCAGGGGAGATGCCGGGTGAGCATCGGGCACCACACTCCCCGCCCACCCCCGTGGCCAAGCCTCCAGCCCAGGGTGACCCTGCACCACGGGGACACAGGGGTGTCCCCAGCTGGGGAGGCTCCATCCAGCTGCCCATGCCCGCCCAGCCCTGGCTCACCCCCACCAAGCTGTTTGTACCAGCACGGCCTCTGGTGTTGCAATTAAGCTGACGATGTGCAGGCAGCAGTGGCTTTGCCCTGGGAGCTGCTGCGTCAGCACTGGGACAGGCTCCGCACGCCAGCAGCCCCGCAGGACCCCTCGTGCCAGTGGCAGTGGGGCCAGGAGAGGAGCCAGAGGTGGCTGGTACCAGGCGGCAAGCGGTGGCCGGGGTGCAGGTGGGTGCTGGCGAAGGTGCCAGTGTCCCTACCTGGGCAGGGGCCGGCGCTGCACGGCCGGCGCTCCACAGCTTTGCCCTTGCACTTGAGTTCCTTGAGCGCGGCCACCAGCCGGGCGTTGACACAGCGGCGGGTGCGGGTCTGGGTGCCGCTGCTGCCGCAGGTGCTGCGCGAGCAGGGGCTCCAGGAGGACCAGTGCGACCAGTAGATGTGTTCTGGGGCGGGTGGGAGAGGGGGCAGGAGTGTTAACTGGGGACCCACCACCCACACCCAGCTCTGTGGGGGACGTGTTGCCCCCGGGACGGTGCCTGATGCCGTGCAGCCCGGGGGGAGATTGATGGAGGAGGGTCTCTGGTGCAGCACCTGGTGGGGTGCAGCAGCGGGGGGGTGCTGAGCAAGGGCTGAGTGAAGCAATGGATATGGACCCCCCCCCAAATTGCCAGCGGGATCCAGGGAGTGGGACGTGGTGGGGACACTCACCCAGCGGGCAGAGGAAGCGGATATGGTAGTTGGAGCAGGTCTTGCCCTGTGGCTGCTCCTTGTTGATGCAGCGAAAACCCTTCTTGGGGCTGACGTGCACCACCTCGCCCACCTCCTCGGGCAGCTCCCACTCGGTGGTACGGGCCTGGATGGCCACTGGCCGCTCACAGACACGTCCGCGGTAGTAGAAGCGAATGGCCTCCAGGCTCTCGTAGTCCCCGTCCCCTCCAGGGTGGTCGATATTGAACCAGGATGTCCACTCGGCTCCTCCACCTGGGATGGACACCACGTCCTTGCTGTGAGGGTCCCACGGGAACACCACCGTGGAGGGAGATGGCACCTCCTGGGCTGGCGTGGTGGGCATTGCCCCATGCAGCCCCTTTGGGGTGTCCTGGCTGAGTGTCCTCAGTGGGACAGTGTCCGGCAGGGGCTCAGGGACTGCCGTACCTGCCGTGTCCAGGTCAAGGTCTGCCAGGTTGGGGGTTGCTTTCCAGGGCTTCCCTGCCACACCACTCTTGCCTGGCTCCAAGTCATTCTCCAAAGGTTCTGTGGGAAGCACAGGATGAGAGCACCTGGTCTCAGGGCACCCTCTCCCCAGGGCACCCAATGGTGCCCGGCTGGTCCCTCGGCGAGCTGTGGGCACCAACATCACACGGCAAAGCCAGCGCTGGGACGGGCCACATCCCAGCAGAAATGGGGACCCCCTCCCACCCTGAGCCTTCCAGCCCTGCATCGTCAGCCAGGCAAGGGGCTCAGGGCAAGATTTACCAGCTCCATGGGGCCAGGCTGGTGGTGTCATCATCTGGGGCAGCAGAGGACGGGCTGCAGCCTCCCGGCCAGCCACAGATGAACCGAGGGGCAGCCAAGGCTGGTGCTGCATGGCAAGTCCAGCCATGCCAGGGCCCATGCCATGTCCACTGTATGCCCGGGAAATGCTGCCTGCAAGCTCCCAGCTGCCCCAGGGTGAGCTCAGCCCTGGGGGTGATGTGGGATGGGGAGACGAGCCAGGGTGCCTACGCATGCACCCGCCTTGCCGAGGCCACAGCACGAACCTGGCGTCACACTGATCCCCGCCAGCCAAACCAGGAGGCGGCAGGAAATTGGGCTGGAAAACCACAGCTGGCAAGCGGAGATGCCACCACGGCAGCAGCCAGCCCAGGGGGGCTCGCTGTGCACCCCGGGTGGAGGGTGTCCCCCCCCAGCTCCCACCGAGCCTGGCCAGCCATATCCCACAGGAGTGAACCCCAGGGAACCGAGGTGTACAAGGGCAGCTGTGCTTGCCGGACCCTCGTGCGGGCGCTCCCAAGTGCTGAGATGGGGGATTCAGCCATGCTGGCGGAGATGGATGCGGGGAGCAGGTCCTGGGAGAGAAACCTGGTCCCCGGTGCCTGTCACCCACAGGCACTGAGCAGAATGCGGTCAAACTCCCAAGACACCCCTGTGCAGCCTGGACCACTGCCCACGGACCCTCCCCGGGCATGCAGTGGGTGCCATCCCTCCACCAGCAGCAGTCCCACGGCAGTGGAGACTCAACCCTGCCACCTCCTGTCCCCTCCCCAGGTGGCAGGCACTTGGGGACAGTGGGACCTGTCACAGCCCCTGTTCTGCAGGTGGATGGATTTTGTCCCCGGACCAGGGACAATGCCAGCTCAGTCTTGCAGAGACACTGCCCTCGGCACCTTGAGGAGACCCCCGCAGGCCTGGGGGGCCCCAGCACCAGGGGGGCAAAAGCCCCGTGGAGCAGCTGGGGCGGCTGAGCCAGCCGGAGCTTTTCGCAGGTGCTCAGCCGTCCGGCACCAGAGCAGGCAGGGCCAGTGGGGACATGGCGCGAGGCACGTCCCCGTCCCTCTGGTGACGTGGCCCCAGGAAGGGCAAAACTGCCCTGAGCCTCGCCAATGCGTTCTCCCACCAGCAGATGCTGGAGGGACTGTCCCCAGCCATGACCACGACCCTGGCGCACCTCTGACCCTGGCACACATCTGGCCCCATCGCACATCTGGCCCTGGCACACATCTGGCGAGCGCTCAGACCCATCCCCATCCTGCCCTGCATTGCCGCTGCCAGCCCCCAGGAGGGCAGGGATGCCCCTGGCCAGCAGCACGGATGGGTCCCCGTGCCGCGGTTAGATGGCAGACCCGGTCTTACCTGGTGCCCCAGCACCGTGCAGGGCAGCAAGAGCCAGGAGGGCCAGCGCCAGCTCCCCCATGGCTGCCCACACGGCGGCAGGTCAGCCGACGACTGCGAGAGCGGCAGCACCACGGGTCTATATATGAGGCCTTTCCCCCTCACGCCGGCAGACAGCAGCAATCGGCTCCTGGCACTCAGGGCTGTCAGCTCTGCCGGGGCTGGATCGGTGTCAAGAGGGAAGCGGGAAGGAGCCCTCCCCAGCAAGCCGGCTGCACGCTGCCGCTCACCGCTCCAGCCCGGGAAACTTGAGGGTTTGTTTTTGCAAAGCTGCTAAAATTGGATGCACTCGGGAATGCAGAGGGGAGGGAAGGGAAAAAGCCGAGCGAACCTGACCTCAGCGCTCCTGCGGTTGGGGCTGAGGTGCCAGCACTCCCCTGGCACCCATTGCCTTGGGGCATGGCAGGCTGGTGGGGCCGGTGGGCGCCCACACCGTGACCTGGCCCACGTGGGAGTGCCAGAGCCGCTTGCGTCCCAATGCTGAGGTGGAGCTGAGGCCATGCAGAGCTCGGTGCACCCGTGGCCCCAGTTGCCCCCCCCCGGGACTGCAAGATGCAAAGCACTCAGAGGCGCTAGTGTGTGATGGTGAAGGGGGGTGATGGGGTAGGGACCGCTCCCAGGATCACCCCCAAATCTCAGCCCCTTCCCACAGCCCAGCCAGCGGAAATCCCAGCACATTCCTTGCATTCCCCGAAACTGCAGCTCCCCAGGGCAGGGGGGAGGCAGCTCCCAGCACTGCTGCAGGGTCAAGAATACCCTGTCTGCTGGGACAGGCAGGGACGATCCCCAGCGGTGGCTTGTCACTGCCCTCCCTGTTAATTAAACACCCCATAGCGAGGGGGCTGCTCCTGTCACCCTTCCCTGGCACGTTCGAGGCTTTCAGGCTGTTGGGGGATGCGGCAGCACTGGAGACCCCGCAGCCACCCACGGGACCCCGGTGGCTGCCCACGTCCCCATGGGACGGGCGATAGAGGAGGTCACACCAAGTCTGTCCCTGAAAGCAGGTTGGCAACAGGTCCCAGGGGACACGGCATGGGGGCGTCAAGCCGTGGACAGGGCCGAGTCCCCTGGTGTGGACGGGGTGTGG
The DNA here is from genome assembly GCA_013400535.1 of Scopus umbretta. Lineage (NCBI taxonomy): Eukaryota > Metazoa > Chordata > Aves > Pelecaniformes > Scopidae > Scopus > Scopus umbretta. Next base: position 6,265 of record VZTL01074150.1, on the reverse strand, counting down.
AACCGAGTCCTGGCACAAGCCTCCAGCCCAAACCCTGCTGGGATGCCACCAAACCCTCGCTCCACGTCCCCAGGCAGACACTGGCCCCAGGGAAGAGCCACCAAGCACTTTATTCCCGGGGGGCTCGCAGGGCCACCACGCACTCGGTGCCGGGGTAGTCAGGTGGGTTGAGCTCAAACTTCTTCTGCACATCGTAGGGGAGGAATCGACCAGCCACAAAGTGCTGGCGGCCCAGGAAGCAGCGGGCGCACTGCTTGGGCGCCGACAGCGACACCAGGACATCAGGGCTAATGCCGCCGCTGCTCCCAGCCTCCACGTCCCACCCTGCGAAGGCAAAAAAGACACGAGGAGGGGATCAGGGGGTGGCCCCAGGGGACGTGGTGCTGTCAGCAGCTCCGAGCCAGCGCCAGTGGAGGATGCTCTGGGGTGGTGGTGATTGGGAAGGCACAGGGAGGATGAGGTGCATGTCCACCCCGACCAGCATCACCACCCTGAGTGGCTCCGGCCACATCCTGGCACCGCATGGGGTTTTTCTCGGTGGGATTTCACCAGCGGTCGTGCCGAGGGCTCCTGTTTGCTCCTGCGGCAGGAGTGGATGTGGCGGGGGCGGGGGTTAGTGTGATGGCAATTCCAGGCCTGGCCACCAGACACCCGGGTGTTTTCAAATTACATCATGTCTCAGTTCAGGGAGTTTGTTATTTATCGTGGATGCCCTGAACGCATCCGCGGGGAGCAGCTGCCAGCCCCGGCTCCTGGCGGGGATGCTGCCAGGCTGGGAGAGCAGAGCAGGGGGTCCCCAGGGCTGTCCCTGCCCTGGGAGGGCACCACAGAGGCTCCCCGGCAGCCCAGGTGCCGAGCCCAGGGTGACGTCACGGTGGGCAGAGTGACAAGTCCAGGGTGTGGGGTGCAGCACCCCCGGGGGCGATCCTATCCTGCTCGGGGGGACTGAGCACGGTGCCGGACCTGAGGGCACATCCAGGCTGACGATGGGGATGCGGACATGCTTCAGGGTGGCCAGGATGGCGGCACAGGGCTCCCTCCCCTCGCCTGCCTCTGCCTCAGCTCCCAGCACGGCATCGACCACAGCGTTGTAGGCGTCATTGATCAGCTGCACCTGCAGGGGGGACAGGGACGTGGTGGCGGGGGGGTGGTCCCCCAGCCACCCCTCCATGGGACAGGCACCGAGCCCCATGCGGGGATCCCATCTTCCTGCCTAAAAAGACTCAGCCAGCAGCTACTGCTAAAAAGTGCCCCCCCACCCCCAAGCCAAGGCAGGGAGCGGGGGACGAGGCGTGCGGTGGTGGGGCAGAGCCCGGCACACCGAGACACGCAGCCCTGGCCAGGGCAGTGCTTTCAGGTCACATTCCTCCTGCCGAGCCCGGCACTTCCAACAACAACAGAGCTGGTGGCTGGCGGGGCCTCGGCAGCCGCCGCTGGATTTCATGGCATCCCCGGGCTCCCAGCAGAGCCGGGGGCGGGCGGGGAAGGAATAAAAAAGAATAATAAACTCAACCACGTCAGCCGGTGAGCGTGGTGGCTGCGGGGGGGCTCACCTCGGTGGGGAGGTAGGAGAGGAAGGGGATGTCCATCTTCTCACACTGCGTCGTGAAATCCCGGTACAGGGGGTCCGGGGAGCGTTTGGGGTAGAAGATGGTGGGCTCGTAGTCCTGTGTGGTGGAGAGCGGGAATGCGGCATTGAAGCCCAGCTCCGCTCAGGGATGAAGAGGAGGAGGAAGGGAGGAAGATACCTACAAAGATCCGCAGGTGCCGGGCGCACACCAGCCCGATGGCCCCGTTCTGCGCCGGGCCGCATACCACCAGCACCGTGGGCTGCTTCCGCGGCAGGGATGGCAGCGGGAAGGCCTGCCGAGAGAAGGGGACATTGCACCACCACCAAGTCCCGTCCCCCCAGGTTGGCCCCGGGGATGCACCCAGTGCCGGGGACAGGGCAGGGACAGGGGAACCAGGGCATGAGGGGCAGAGGGACCCGTGGTGGGGACACGCTGCTGGGTGGCCAGCACAGTGCGTGGTGGGATGGGGTTGATGCCCAAGGTGGTATGGGGACAGCACCCATGGCAGGATGGGGATGGCACCCATGGCAAGATGGGGCACGTGATGGGGTGGTGATGATGCCCACAGTGGGATGGGGTTGGCATCCACAGCAGCACTTGGATGGCACCCCGGGCAGGACAGGGCCAGTAGTGGGGTGAAGATGATGCCCATGGTGGGATGCCGACAGTGACCACAGTGGGATGGGAATGATGCCCAAGGCGGGACAAGGACGATGCCCAGGACAGGGACGATGCCCGTGGCAGGACGGGGCTCCCCGCCAGCCTGCAGGGAGGCGGCCGCACGCTCCACATACCAGCAGCCTGCAAAGGGAGGCTCTGTTTATCCGTTGACGGATTTTTTTCCTGCTTATGGAGCCTGGCTCCTGGTCCTATCCAACCGCCAGAGACCTGAGCGGCACAGCCTGCTCGCAGCCGCCGGGGCGCTGGACAAAGCCGCGCTTGCCTGGCCCTGGCCCTGCCCCAGCACCAGCCAAGCTGCCAGCTGCCTTGTGGCTCCTGGGGATGTGCCAGGAGGGGATGCTGGGGACCCTGGCTGGGTGGGGGGACACCCAAGCTGGGGTCCATGGATGCTCTCCTGGGTTCAGCCTCACGAGGAGGAGGAGGATGCTTGGCCCCATGGGGAGGATGCTCAGCCCTGCTCTCCCCAGCTGGGGCTGGCAGTGGAGCTGGGGATGCTACAATACAGGGATCCCTGGAGGGGTGGGCAGCCCCACGCCATGGGACCGGGACCAGGACCAGTCCTGAGACAGCACCAGGATCCAGAGAGGCCCCAACACCCAAACATTTCCCCTCCTCAGGCAACTCTTCTGCCCTTAGAGGAGGGGAGGGCAGAAAATGGTCCAGACACCTCCAACGGAAAATCTGAGCCAGGCAGGCTTGGAGCTCACCGGCCTCTGAGGCACAAAGCTGCCCTTGATGCTGCACCTCAGTTTGCCCAAGCTGCCCAGAGCCTGGCTGCTGCTGCCGCCACCTCCTCCTCTTCTTCCTCCTCCTCCTCCTCCTCCTCACATCCAGCACAAGCACTTGGGGCTCCCAGCAATAGGAGAGCAGTGCCAGGGCATGGGGAGCCCCAGGGAGCCCCCCAGCATCCTTCTCCCTGCACACAGCAAGGGCAGCCAGTGCCTGGCAGCGCTGACACCCCAGGGAAGGGCTGAGCACCCCCCTCCCGTGGAAGGTGTCACCCACGGCCCCAGCTGAGCCCAATTCACCCCAGGGGAAATAATGAAGGGTAGCTGAGGAATGAAAAAAAAAAAACAAACCACCCGGGGAGAGGCTGCAGCCCCGGCATGGCCGGAGCATCACTTCCTGCTGGGCTCTGCCATGAGCCCTGCTGGTCCCCTGTCCCCACACCTTGGCCTGGGGCAGGAGGGTGACCACAGCCAGGGGTGGGAAAAGCCATGCAAGGGGACAGGATGGGACGAGGGTGAGGAAGCAGCCCGCAGAGAAGCCCCCAGCCCTGGTGGGGTGTCCCCCACCCTGCTGGCTACCTCACCTTGGTCACAGCCATGGCACAGGCGTGTCCCCAGATCTCAATCAGCTGCTGCCGCCCAAACCTGTAATCCTCCAGCAGCTCCTTCTCAATGGCTTGCGCCTCCGCCTTGCTGCAGGGAGAGCGGACGGCAGTGAGGACACAGACATCCCCCCAGCCCTGGCACTGAGCCTCTTGGGACCCCACTCTGTCCCCAGGGTGCGGGGCAGGGGATGCTCGGGGATGCCAGGTGAGCGGGCCGGGGTCTCACAGGGCTCAGGGTGGGCACAGCCAGCGGCTTGGGGCTTGGAACGTGCATGGCTGGCAGATTCAGGGGTGCTGGGGGCTGTATTTTGTGCGAGGCACAGCCCTGGCAGCAGCCCCGGGCTCACGGGGATCGGACTGTTATATAAAGGCGAACAATGCTGCGGTTGTTCCTTCGCTGCCGAGCCCAAAAGTTGGCAGGGCCAGTGAGCCTCCAAATTGGACAATAATTGCTCACATCTGTTGGCTCACCTGCACCATGGATGGGAACAGCGTGTGCCGGATCCAGTGCACCGCCATGCTTCTTATGGAAGGAACGGTGAAATCTGGCCCCCGGGAGAGGCCGGAGTCGGGATCCTGGCGGGGAGCTGGGGTGCTCTGGCCCCAGCTGTGCTCCTGTTTTGGAGGTGCATGCTCACACCTCGCTCAGTCCCGGCTGCGGGGAGGGGACCCACCGGCCTTCCACCACGTGTGGGAATGGTGTGGCGCTACCGACCCTGGGAGCTGGAGGGGTTGCAGGGCCGGGGTCCTGCTGGGTCCCTGGCGGCGGGGGAGTGGGGAAGCCCACACCGTCCATGCTGATCCCACGGACCAGCCATGTCCGCTGGGTGTCCTGGCAGCCCCCAGAGCCCCCGCGTCCCAGCAGACCCTGTGCCACGCTGTCCCCTGAGTGTCCTGGCAGACCCCAGAGACCATTTAGAGCCAACATCCCCTGACCGTTCTGGCAGACCCCAGAGAGCCCCCTATTCCCCGGCCATCCTGGCTGAGCCCCCCAGCCCATGCCCTGTGTGTCCTGACAAACCCAGAGACCCTATAGACCCACCGTGCCCTGGTCACTCTGGCAGATCCCGTAGACCCTATAGACACCATCCCCTGGCCGTGCTGACAGATCCCATTGACCCCTCGTCCTCCGGCTGTTCTGGCTGACCCCATAGACCACCCCCCTCTCCCCTGCATGTTCTATCAGACCCCCCAGATCCCCGGCTATCCTGGCAGACCCCCAGAGAAACCTCATCCTGTCCCATCCCATCCTATTCTTTCCCATTCCATCCCTGTCCCAAATACTTTGGTGCCCTCTAGTGAGTCCCAGTCTGGCTCCAGCCCCACAGCAGGCTCCTGTGGGCAAAAAGGGGGGGAAAGTGGGGAAAAGGAGCCAAATCCAGCCCCCAGTCCCCCCTCCCATGCTGGGGCGGGTGGAGCTGAGTGGGCCCCAGCGCAGCTGTGTTGTCGGTCACCCAACAAAAGGCACGTTTCGGCTCTTGACAAAATTCCCCACGTCTGCTCCAGGGGAGAACATTACCCGTAATCGCTGCTGGCAGGGAAACCTGGGCCCCAGCCCGGGCTGGCTCCCACTGTCCTGGCATCATCCCCGGCGGGGGATGTCATGGGGCTCCCTGGGTCCTGGCTTGCTGCCCACCCGGGGAGCAGCATCCCCCCCAAATGCTTGCTACCAGCCACTTGCCCCGGGCTTCGCAGTTTGTCTTTGCGACAGGGCCTGGAGACATGGAGGAGGGGGGGGAACGCTGCTCCCGACCCCTGCGCAGGGGCAGATACCCCTCAGAGCCCAGCAGAGACCCAGCAAAGCCCAGTCAGACCCAGTTCAGCCCAGTTACTGGTGCCTGCCAGAGGGGATGATGGATGGCCGGGGCTGCTGCAGCGCCGATGGGGCAGGGACCTTGTGGGGAGCAGGAGGGAGAGGAGCTGCTGGATGAGAGGCTCGAGAGCATCCCTCCCGTGTCCCCTCCTGCACCCCGGCCCCTGGAGCAGGGCACCCTGGGCTCTGCATCCCAGTTCTGCATCCCAGCTCGGTGTGTGCCCCCCTCTGCATCCCTGCTCCACATCCCAGTTTGGCATCCTGGCTCCACAACCTGACTCCACATCCCAGCTCTGCATCCCAGCTCCGTGTGTCCCCCCTCTGCAACCCTGCTCCGCATCCCAGTTCTGCATCCTGGCTCTGTGTGTGCCCCCTTTGCATCCCTGCTCCACATCCCAGTTTGGCATCCCGGCTCCACATCCCTGCTCCGTGTGTCCCAGCTCTGCATCCCGGCTCCATGTGTCCCCACTCCGCATCCCAGCTCCGCAGCCCTGCTCCATGCCCGCCGCTCGTCCCTGCCCGGCACAGCTCGGCTGCGGGGACCCCCCCGGGCTGCGGGCGGGTGGAGAGCGGCGGCACCAGCCCTGCCCGGGGTCCCCCCGCTCCGCTCCCCGTGCTGGGGCCGCGTCTGCCGGAGCCATCCCTGCCGCAGCCATGGAGACCCGGGATGCAGTTGCTCTGGCAACCGAGGCTATTTGGGTACCAGCCCCCCCTCGGGGGGCGAGGAGCCGGGGGGGAGGATTGCCCCGGGGGACCGGCCGTCCCGGGGGACACGCGTGGGCCGGAGCCGCCGTGTCTCTGCCCGGAGGAGCCCGGCAGCAGCCGAGCTGGCAGGAGCCGACCCGAGTGGGGGGGGTCCTGCCCACC
>VZTL01074145.1:24117-36477 GCA_013400535.1 Scopus umbretta | reverse complement strand
GCATAGGTATGTGGAACACAATGGGGAATGATCCTACTAGACATTGAGAATACTAGATAGTGTTACAAAGAAACTTACCAATTACAATAAATGTATTCCAGAAGGACATTTAGGTTCCTTTGTTGATAGAAAGGAAAATACAGATTCTTATCCAATTACACCTAAGATACAATGTCTAAGTAGACATTGTAACACTATATTGAATAGTACTCTATAATGCAATACAGAATAAAATAAAACCCCACTCCTTTTATCATAGAAAAAAGACTTACAAACAAAAAAGACCTACATTTTGCAGTGACTATTCCATCGATAAACATTCTTTAAAATACTATTATTTTAGCTATAGTTAAGTTTCCAAAGTGATTTCCAGGTTAACCTTTCTCCTAATTGTTCATAATGTTCTGAAAGAGTCTACTTTTTGCCTCAAATAAATAATATAAAGTTTGTCTTCTTTACTATCTGTTTTCCTAATAATACTTCTGCCTCCTTGTTCATTCTTTCTCTTTTCTGGCCTCAGCTGAAGTGAGCATAAGTACTGTGACATGAAATTACATTCAACAGCAAATCTTTGTGCAGCAAAACTGTAAATATGTGCACTGACCTTTAAAGATTATGCACAATGCATTCTAAGCACACCTGTGCTGTTCTGTAAGCTACAAATGAAGAGCAGCTTTTATGAGTAATTGTGTGCAGTGATGGGTGTGCTTCTTCTGCAGAGGCAAAACCTCGAACTCCAAATAATGTTACAGTTCTTAAGCTAAAAAATAATGGGTTTATATATACAGAAGAGAGTACATTCAATATTTCAGTGTTGATACTTTACCTCCTATTCTGGTATCTGAGGCTGCACCTTACTGGTAAATAAAACAGAGCAGGTCCCATTCATAGGCCCTGAGGGCAAGTTGCATCATACAGATCATATCTGTACAGCTAAATTATATTTCTGTCACCGACCTCTGAAAGACAATGGCCTTCTCTATACTCCTTAATGGAAACAGCTATCGGCCTGACCTATCCCATATGCTGGGAGAGTTTGCTTCTTAAACCAAACCCATGTCAATGTAAGTGTGCTAGCAACATGGAGTGCTCAGTCCTGTGCCTTGGCCTTGTATGGTATGGTATTATAGCCATCTTACATGATTTCTGGCACTTGTTCAACTGGCATTTGATATTCAGTTGGTCATTCAGCTTTTCTGCCTTGCAGCTGTAGTTTGACTTTCTCCGATATTACACCATGGATAGCTTTTCAAGATCTTCGGTGTACTTCCTTAGGTCATAAGACTTCCAGAGGAATGTAATCCTGTGTCATTAGTCCATTTTCTATCTTTATTTTCTGATATGTCTTTCCAGAAAGCAATTTATCTAGATATATCTGCTTTCAGAGTTATCTAGTGCTTCTGGAAAGAGTGTAGACCTTCAGGGGTTGATATGATGCCTCTTCCCCCAATGTCTTAGATACAAGATGCAAACATTGTGTAATAGTTCACTGCAGTTCCACCACCTTACTCAACTTAGCCTGCATAATGTCTGGAGCAAGGACTAAGGGCCTGACTCTGCTTTTTCCCCCCACTTTTAGACCAGAGTAACTCCTATGTTATACCAAAAGTATGGTATTGAAGGACATTGGTATCATTTTCCTTCACTTTTTCATCATTTTGTCAACTTTCTAATCCAATTATGAATTATGTTAAAGTTAACTAATCATCAGTATGCAATAAGTAATGCAGTGGCATTTAAAAGTGATGCTGAAATGCCATGAAGCAAATGTGCTAGATTGTTAACATGATACAGTTATCTCCTCATGCAATGTGATTTTTATAACAGGTAATGAAAAGCACTTTCTATAAAGTATAACAATTGCTGCCACTAAGACTAATGGCCAGACCTACACAGAGATACTTCTACGAGGAAGGGGAAAAAAAACCCTTTTCTTCCCCATAGTCTCAAAATGGAAGACGATTCTGAAGTTTCTACATCAACTTCAATGACCTTACACAACATAGTCTTCCCATTTGTATTCTTTACTGATTACCATTCTGGATAAGTGATATTGGTTTGGTGTTGATGTCATTAGACCAGAATTTGTACCTTTCTGCCTAGCTTACTTGGGAGCCTGCAAATATCAAAAGTCTATCAATATATTTTCACAGTTCAGTGTACTATGTTGCCATCACACAGAATTACAATCCTGGGAATAATCTCTCTGATCAGATAATATCAGTGTTTAGTGTAAGTCAGGTGTGCTCTTATGCTTTCTTCGTATGAAGAGAATGCAGCATTTTATGTTTCCTTATCCAAGGCTCCCATTCAGGGTTTATTCTTGAGCACACCATGATAACTGCAAATAAGCAGATACAAGACTTTACAGGGTTTCTAAAATGTAATTATATTCCATTTATCATAAACATACATAGATCTAGAAAAAAATAATAGCACACCTGCCAGAATTTCCCTACCTCAGCTGCCTTCTCTTCAACTTTCATTGGATATGCTTCAGAGTTCTCTGAGAAATCCAGGATCCTCCACAATGAATGTGAGAGCTCTCATTGCACTCATGGCCTCTTTCTCGCTCCCAAGCAAGCAGTTTTATTTCTTCTTTGGCTTGCCTCATCTGCTATGGCTGACTATGTGAGACTGGAGCTTGGTGATGTGATGTAAACTTTAGAAAATTTGCTAATGGCAAACCCACCTGAAATCTATCTGGCTGCAATATTGGGGGTTCATAAAAACATGTTCTGAATCACTTCAGTGGGAGCTGCAAAACCTGAAATAGAGAAAGAAATGAGATTCAGGTAGTTCAGGCTGCTTGAGGATGATTTTGAATGTAACTGTAGACACAAACTCATGTTGTATGAATTCATGTCCCTTCCCTGCTGTCCAGCATTTCTCTGTCAGTGTTAGTTCTCTTCTTGTTCACTGCTTTTCAGCCATGGTAGTTTTCAAGGGCAGCTGTTCTGCCCTTGGAGAAATCCAGCAGCCTCAGGCTTGCTGCAGAACAATTGGAGAAAGCTGATAGTTCTTTTGGATTAATTCATCTCAGGCCAAAGAGTTTTCTTTGACCTGTATCACTGACCTTTTGGATTCTGCTCTAGTATGTACACAAAAAAGAACCACATATTCAAGCCAAGGTTGCAATCTGGACATGGCACACATGGGAAGTCCCAAATTCACAACAGTGTTATAATATGCATTTAGACATTTTCCACAGAATATTATGTGTAGATTAGCAATTAAGGCATATGTTTATAGTTTTGAAATCCCTTAACCCAGTAGTTTCTTCTGAATAATTAAATAAGAGATGTTTTCATGATAATAAACATAGGCAGTGATTGCTTGCTTATTTATCACAAGATTTACCACAAGATCTCTTGATTATCACATTTCATGTATTGCTTTAAGGAAGGGTTAAGAAGGGTAGCTGTGTTACATGCTTTTCCAAAAGTTTTCATAATAAACCAAGAACATCCACATTAACACCTTTGCTATCAACCACCACTACAGGCTTTTTCATACACATCAGCATTTTCTGCCTTTCTGCTAAAGACAGCCCAAATGACGCTTTCTTTTAAGAAATTAATAAATAATGGGGAATCCTACATTGGTTTTAGAATATCTGTTAGAAAATAATTTGCTTTTGCAGATGATACTGCTTATTTATTTCTTTCACCTAGGACAGGTGAATCCTTCCAATATTTCCAATGCTCATAATGTAGGGGGGTGTAATCTTTGTCCTGCCTAAGTCAAGGAGCTGACTCTTCTTGCTTTTTTCTTTATATTTTCATAGAATGGAAGAATAGTTGAAGCTGGGAGGGGTACCTGGAGGTCATGTGATCCAACCTCCCTGATAAAGCAATGTCACCTAGAGCAGGTTGCCCAGGACCATGTCCAGATGGCTTTTGAATATCTCCAAGGAGGGACACTCCACAACCTCTCTGGGCAACCTGTTGCAATGCTCAGTCGTAGAGCACTGGACACCCAGGTCCTTTTCCGCAAAGTTGCTTTCTAGCCAGGCAGCTCCCAGGATGTACTGGTGCCTGAGGTTGTTCCTCCCCAGGTGCAGGACTTTGCATTTTCCCCTGATGAACTTCATGAGGTTCCTGTCAGCCCATTTCTCCAGCATGTCGAGTTCACCCTGAATGGAACTACGACCCTCTGATTTATCAGCCACATCTTCCAGTTTTGTATCATCAGCAAAACCATTGAGGGTATACTCTGTCTCATCATCCAGATCATTAATGAAGATATTGAGGAGTATTGTACCCACTATCGACCGCCAGGGTACCTCATTAGTTATTGGCCTCCAATTAGAATTCATACCACTGATCACTATTCTCTGAGCTCAGCCATTCAGGCAGTTTTCAGTCACATTAGTGTCAGCTCATCCAGTTCATATTTCACCAGCTTTTCTATGAGGATCTTATGGAAGACAGTGTTGAAAGCATATTGAAGTCAAGGTAGACAATGTCCACTGTTCTCCACTCACCTACCAAGCCAGTCATTTCACCATAGATATCTATGGAGTTGGTTTGGGTATTTTGATTGAGTCAGCAACAAGGAATTACTCTGCAAGGCATAAGGGCTAACAGAGTAGTGTCTCATGCTGAAGGTATTTCACAGCTTCTGAAGATTTAGAAAAGATTGGAGACAGAGACCTAGAGATAGCCGGTCTTGAGCAATTACAAAGGAGAATAAGCTAGTTTCTGTCCAAATGCCTCCGTAAACATGAATGCAACGGTGCAGGAAGGGACAAATCTATCTTTTTTTTTTTTTTTTAATGACCAAAATAAGGTCTGAGAAAGAAGACTGCAGACTTCCTCCTCTTCAGTTATAATAATGGAGACACTGAAGGAGGACATCTAATTCTGTTTTATCCAACAGTAGGGTTAACACTAGATGGAAGCTATCTTGAATCAACACACTAAGTAATGGCGTAGGATTCTTGAACTGGCAGGAGATACATGCCTGAATTAACCCTACTAAAAAATCTACTACACAAAACAAGTGAAGATAACTGGATCCTAGAAAATATCTTTCTTCAAAGAGATTTGAGGCATGTATGTAGAGGTGGCTCTGTGTTTCTAACTCATTATAGATTCATTTTACAAATCTGGAGATCTTTTTCTATTTCTTCATTTCAATTTACCACAGTTTAAAACTTATTTTGCTCCCAGAAAATGAATTCTAATGGTGACCTTTGCCACCATTTTGTATCAAACTGCTTACTGAACTATAATTACTTCATATATTAGAAAGCAAATTCTTTGCAGGTGGTATAGCATTCCCTAGGTTGAACTGCTTAGGGAGTCATCTGGCAGCAATATGAAAAAATCATGAAAATAACAGGGTTTCACGTATTTCAGCTGATATGTCAAAGATGGTGTGCTTCCCTTTCAGAAAATACATGTTGACATTGTTATCAGCTTCTGTTGATCTTTAACAAAAAAAAAAAATATCAAAAATCTAGTGACAGATTTTGAAGTTCTTTTTATGTTCTTACTTAATCTTCCACATCATTTTATTCTACTTCAAAACCAGTTAAGAACAGAAGACATGACTGTACTAAGGGAATACAATCTTTTTGGCATGAAGGACTTAGAGCATCATCTGTGGTAGTTTTATACTGAAAGGTAGTTATGGAAAGGTTGAAAACTGTCATTTAACATGTTTTTTTTTAGTAAACATGCCTATTCTATATGATGAAAGACAGTCCAGCTAATAGAAATACAATACAAAAATAGGTCAGTGGTGGATTACTGTGATGCTGTGCAGAGCACAGGTTTGCAAATGTCAGTCTTTAGGGGTCCTTTGAGACACTAGCATAAGAGAGATTTTACTGAGCCAAACTGGATACACAGACTTTTTCTGTTCAATGTTTCATAGTAAACATACTCAAGAAATATAGCAGCAATTAATCCGAGTGACTAAAGTCCACGTGAATGTAATATAATGACAGCTCTTGTCTTTCCCTGGTTTTGGCTAAAGTCAGGTACAAGAACTGAACAAAGATGTGCATACACTATCATGCATATTTATTAAAAATGGTGAATTGAAACTGCTTTGCCTAATTGTTCTTTCATTTATTTCCCATGGATACGTTTTTCAAACAGGAATGATCAGTTAAACAATACATTTCTAATGAAGAGTTAGCAAATAAATGTATGTTTTTCTCCTTGTGAAGAAAACTATTTCCAAGTTTTACTCATCCAACCTGGGGAAGAAAGAACACCATGTGATGAGCATGTTGTAGCACAGTTTGGATTTTGCATATTCCTGCAGGCAGAATCTACATATAAAAATTATTTACAAGAAATATCTGGTGAATAAATTTGAATTGCAGAAATGTTTTATTTTAAAATTGTAAAAACCGTAAATAATTTTCAGGTGATTTGACTATGAGAAAGAGCTAAAATAACCAAATTATTAACTGAGGATTAGCTACTTAGCATTACCAGAGATATTTTTATAAGAATTCTAAATAGGATTGCAATTCACTCTTTGTAAATATCACAGATTATCACTGGAAGAATTCAGTTGTTTCAGATAGTCAGATGATGGCATTGATTGCTTTCCTAACAAAGCACAAATGTATAAATAAAAAATAAAGTTGACTTGAGCTTTTTTAGTTGCTTGTCACTTGGTTATGAGGATGATCACTTCTGAAGAACTTAATGTTTGTATGAAAAGGCAAATAATTACTTATTGGATCCTTTTCTGCAAGGCAATTTTTTTATATCCATAAACCCAGGCAGGCTATGCTGATAAACAGCACACCCATAATCTGCCCAAGCAACTTTTTTAAAAGGGTGATCAACAGGTTTTCCTGGGTTGGGCTGGTTTTGTTTTGGCATGTCTTGTAGAAAGAGTTGAATTCTGTCTTATGTAATGTGCTTGATTAATTCTTTTTCTCCAACATGCAAATCTTGCAATACCACATGATAAACATATTATTTTCCAGATGATCCAAATCAGTATTTCCTATCATAAATTTTATAGCATGAGATGTTACAAATGTGGCATTTTTATCAATTGTTTGAAACTCTTTACTGGCTGCTATGAGAGGAAACATATTTCTTCTTTGAAAACCTCACCTGCCTTACTTCTGCGAAAGTTATAGATAATTATTCCAACCAGTGACAATTTAGCTCTTCCTTTGTAGAAATGTCCCTCAAATCATTCCAGAATCTGACCATATTTCAATGCAGTGACTGTCTTGTGGATTGCCCTCCTCTCACTTGATAGGATAGTCTTGCTGTAAAATTCCAGTAATGTCTGATATTGAATATAGGTAATATTAAGAAAGCATTTAAGTAGTGCTAGCTGCCTTTCAAATTTTTCAGTGAATGAAAAAAAAAAGTCACTAACTCAAGTAAGCACTAACACAGAAATGTAGACTCATTTTCAGTATTCAGAAAAATTTCCACTAATGTACTTACCTCTACACCTGTACACTTAGGAACTTTTCCACAGCGAGGAAAGGAATGACATCAGTGGAACATCCCTGGCCCAAGCACTCAATACGTCTCTTAATGGGTGTAAATCCCTGAGGCTGTAGGGTAATGCTGACCACAGTAGCTGAGGACTCATTTTTTCACAGTGTCTTTCAGCGTTCATGTAGGAGATATCAGCCTGGGTGATTTGAAAACATCCAAGAAGAAATTGAGAGAGAGATTCATCTCTCCTAACTTCAGATATTTAAATTTTACAAGTGAGATTAATTTTGCCTAGCCTATTATGTCTACATGTGTGCTATACACATATGTAGACATGTAACCTGAATTGCTCTATGGAGACCACTGAATGTGTCTAAACAGGACTCCCGATGTTGAATATTTGGGCAACTGAAGTCTTAGAAGACTTTGTAGTTGTTGTGGTTTAACTCCAGTCGGTAGCTAAGTACCATACAGCCGCTTGCTCACACCCCCCACCCACGGCGGGATGGGGGAGAGAATCAGAAAAAAAATGTAAAACCCATAGGTTGAGATAAAGGCAGTTTAATAGGACAGCAGAGAAAGAGAAAATAATAATAAAAACAATGATAAAAGCATATACAAAACAAGTGATGCACAATGCAACTGCTCACCACCCGCTGACTGATGCCCAGCCAGGCCCTGAGCAGCGATCGCTGCCCCCCCCGGCCAACTCCCCCAGTTTCTATACTGAGCATGACACCATATGGTATGGAATAGCCCTTTGGGCAGTTGGGGTCAGCTGTCCTGGCTGTGCCCCCTCCCAGCTCCTTGTGCCCCTGGCAGAGCATGGGAAGCTGAAAAGTCCTTGACTAGTGTAAACACTACTGAGCAACAACTAAACCATCAGCGTGTTATCAGCATTGTTCTCATACTAAGTCCAAACCACAGCACTATACCAGCTACTGGAAGAAAATTAACTCTGAATTAAGATGAAATCAGGACAGTAGTCAATACAGAAATATGTTATCTGTCTTACTGGTGGATATTTCTCTACATTCCTCTTTAAAATGTGACAAATTGCTTCTGAAGATGAACTTTTGTCTCCATTAACTAGAAATACAGTCTAAATGATCCTCTGTTAGCTCTAATTGTCAGGACCTTAGAGGTCCAATCATTTGCTCAGACTTCAGTGCCTAGGGACATTAGAGACTCTCTGGGGTATATGAGGGTGTATGTATTTAGTTTGGCAGATGTGACGCAGCATCTATGGGATTCTGGAGTGGTAGCTAGGAGCTAGGCAGGGCATACTTGGACAGGTCAGATGGCATTGGATCCCCACATGGAGACAGTAGAATCAAGATCCCAACTTTGACACATACACATGTATGTGAGGTGAACCTCATCCTAACCGTGATTGCTGATTTAAGTCCATCATTTAGTTCTGCATTGTTTCATGGCACCAAACTCTTGCACTGGGTAAAACTGTTGGCTTAGCAAACTACGCTGACTGACCATTGGGTTGTAGGGAATCTCTAGGGCCTTGGTGAAACCTGCAGCAGCCTGGATATCATCATGTTCTAATGCTGTGAGTTGCTTGCATTCTTCTCAGAAGACATCTCTGAAGATGCTTCTCTATTGGTCACCAACTCCTGGTGGAAGTACCATTAAAACCATTAAAGCCATTAGAACTTGTATTGGATACATTTAGTACATTAGTACCTACATTTCGAGACTGCTACCACAAGGAAAAGATTTAGACATTTGACCTTCATTTTCTCTGTTTTGTTTTGGGTTTTTTTTTTAAAGAAGCTTGACTCCCTTTTCAATTTTTAGATGTCTCAAATTGGATTGTAAGGAGGAATAGAGAAATAGAAATCGATATGGACTTCCTGGACCTGCCACAGCTAGCTTTTCTTGCAGTCACACAGTATACATATGTGATATGCAAGAACAAGAAGACTGGAAGGCACATCTGTGAGTATATTTGTGCATTTTTGCTTTAAATCGTAATGCACAAGAAAAGAGTTGTGCTGCATTGCCGCAGAGAAATGTTCAGCTGAGGATTGCAGTGGTCCTCCTGTTTTTTCAGGAATAAAACCTGAATGGTTTGTACTCTGCACTCTGCATAAAATCCACGCTCACAGGTCCTCACAATTGCCACTCTATTTCACTTAGTTCTTGTTATCGTCTCCCTTCTCTCTTTTGCACAGTCTCTCACCTCACAGCCTGTATTTATCTGTGAAAAAGAATAAATATAAATATATAACTAATTAGCAGAACCAGAAATGATTATCAAGTTAAATATGGAGAAAAAGTATTTTCTCTGTGTCAGTGCATGTGTAATTATTCTCACATGCAGAGAAGAGCAAGAAGAGGTAACGTGTTGGAGACTGTTTCATTTGGAAAGTGCTTTGTTAGCTTTCAAGTAGGTTACACCTCATGTGATTTGGTAGAATTAATGTCCTTTTTTCCTTTGCATCCTGGGTAAGAGTAAAGATTTAAACACTATAAAGCATGTATACTGTAGAAAGTAGGTTAGAGGAATTCTGTGATTATAGAAGTTCACCCAACTTTTTCCCCAATTAATTTTCAAAGCTTTTCAACAACCATTGCTGGCTTGTAAATTCTTGTTCTCTCATTATTTACTCTGCCCTGTATGTATACCCTGCCATATATGTAAACACTCTGACATACTAGGCTTACTTCCCATCTCAGTTGAATCAGTCTCATGCCAGCAATTTTGGTGGAGTCATCCTTGTTTTAGGCCAGTGATGAATAGAAATCAAGCCTTTGTATACAGAATATTTGAGCAAAAAATGCATAATTGAGAAAAGAGGGCAATGTATTAATAGCTGATTGCTTTCTAGTACTTTGCCTTCCCACTGATTGCAGTGATAGCAAAGCTGATAAACATCTTGTTCAGTTATACTTGGTACAGGGGTCGAAAGCTCTGGGGCGGGTAGAAGCGGAGCTCTCATATAAGACCTGGCCCAGCTATCTCCTCCTGCAAACCTGAGTCAGAGTCCTCAGGCACAGAGATTAAAACCAAAACGTTTCTATTTTGGTGCTGTATCATAATTACCCAGGTTTGAAAACATTAGCATAATTTTCTTACTCATATTGACAGAGGATTTTCCTGACTCCTAGGTCTTTTTCTAATTACAAATCCTTTTTTCCCACTCAGTCTCCCTGCCCTGGTTGTTTTGGGGGTTTTTTTTGTTTGTTTTTTAATATAAAATAACATTAAAACATTCCTTTTGTGGAAAAGCATCTCTAGGATGTATACTATTTCTCTTTTTATAGTCACATTTCTTTATTAGTACTAAAATTTGTCAAGAATAATACAAATATTCATCTTTTTGGTATCTTAACACACAAAGTCCTTTAGAGAGGCAAGGACCTCAATTTTCAAACAAAAGACAGATTTTCAGAATGTCATTGCTTTTCATTTCTGCTTACTGGCCTCTTACGGGAAGCCTCCATTTAACTACAAATGATGAAACACAAATGCTTGCAAATTGCTTTGGAAAATAGTAGTTCCTTCAGCAAAATTTTATCTGTATGGAGCACCTGAAATAGGATATCTAAATGACTTTCTAAAAGTCTGTTTCCAAAGAACACGTGTTTTGTACCAGTACCTAAAAAAAAAAAATATCTATTTTTAAGAGCAAAGCCATAAGGGGTTTTTTTCAGTCTATTACTTACAAAAGTCTGGCTTCACATCTTTGTATGGTTTCCTTCACTTTGCACCTGAAAAAGTGCAAGAAATTCTGACTGTTTGCTAAGTGATGCTGGTGTTGTTGGCACTTTGGAAACAGAGAGAAATGTGATTCTTGTCTGAAGGCTTAGTTCAGCCACAGAAAATGGTTCAGACATGTATAAATGTGTGAAAGTAAGAAGATATTTATTTGTAGGCTTAAGGTAATAAGCGTGCTTGAAGGAATGGTTTGGTTGCAAGTTGGGAGTAATTCCGTGTACGAAGAAGATGTTTCCACTTCTCTAAGAAGTGGAAAGTTTAAAAAAACTCAGAATTGTTTCCAACAAACAGGTTTAGGATGCTAAATTTGGTGAAGGACAGCTTTTTTCCCACCAGGACAGTTTCTCAACCCAGCCAAATTCTAATCTGGGGGGTAGCAGTTTTCCCTGAAATCACTCAGCAAGATGATCAGTGAGCCACCATGCTCATTTAATTCAATTTTGGTGCATATCCATGACAGAATTTTATAGTTCTTCCAGCACAGAGAGGGAAATACCACCAGCA
This sequence comes from Scopus umbretta, assembly GCA_013400535.1. Lineage (NCBI taxonomy): Eukaryota > Metazoa > Chordata > Aves > Pelecaniformes > Scopidae > Scopus > Scopus umbretta. The sequence goes on along the minus strand of VZTL01074145.1, from coordinate 24,804 downwards.
GTTGCAGAGAGCCAGAGGCTATGTGGCTTTTGGAGTAGCAGGGAGAAGTTAAATAGGCTGGGAGCTGGCTGTAGAAAGAGGGCTCGGTGGCTTGGATATTGGGATGAAAGGCTCAGAGCTGGCACAAGAAACAATATGTTTCTGGCAAAGGGGGCTATAATCACCATGAAAGAGCCTTGTGGGTGGCCCGTTAGAAGGGAGGTTACAGCTGGGTCTGAAGGAGGCTGGCAGAAGAGGGTTCCTGGCTGTTGAATTTGCCAGCCGGAGTATACTTGTAGCAAGGCAATGACCTACAGGGAGTTGGCTGGACTAACTCCATCTCTACACCCAGCAGGCACTGGGCTGTCTTTAGGGCTGAATGAAGTATGGTGATTTTGCACTGGTTGGTAACTGTTTGTATACAGAGAAAATGAAAAGAATATTTCTCAGAAACAAAGGCTGAGAAAGGGTACCTTCACTACAATAGGATCAAGTGAACACGGAGCATTCCTGAGAAAGGCTTATTTAAACACATCTGCAATCCTCTAGGTACTAAGATTGCACAACCTCCTTAGACTACCTTTTCTAATTCTTTACTCATCTTAAAATTATGAATTATTTCCAAATAAAAACAAAATTTGTAGCAAATTAAGCTATTTACTTGTTGCCCTGCTCTCTGTGGACTTGAAGTACAAAAGAGAATTATTC
>VZTL01074145.1:0-23971 GCA_013400535.1 Scopus umbretta | reverse complement strand
ATATATATATGTTTATATGTATATTTATATATATATACACATATTTATATGTATATAACCACATCTTTCCAAACTTTTTAATGTGTCCTGTTTTCCAAAGCTCTTTTTTTTTCTGGCTTTCTCTAGATTTTCTTTGACTGCATCTTTCTTAAAATATGATGGCCCAACTAAATATAGTACTCCAGCTAAGTCCTCACCAGTGCCAAACACAGCAGAACAGTGACCTTCCAGACAACAAAAATGTCATATACCTTTTTACAACAGCATTACACAGTTGATTCAGAGTTAGTCTATGAAGCTTTCTAACTCATAGGTCCTTTCTGTGTTATTGCTACCAATCAGTTAACGCTCTTTTCTGTATTAAATGCCCACATGCAGTATACTGAATTTCACCTTCACTGAAATTCACCTTTTTTATATCAAATGATTCACCAGACTGTCAAGTTCATCTTCAGTAAACCCTGCCTGCCATCCTTACTCACCCAGTTTTTAATGAAAGTCCTTTCACCCAAACTATCAAAAATTATTGAAGAATATTCAGCACAGGACAGAGCCTTAGAGAACCTGAATTAGTAAGAAATGGTTGACAAATAGCTCTGGAGCAGATGTGGGCTTCTAGCTCTGAATCTGCCAAAACCATAATCTGTATAAGACTTCCTTGAGAGAGTGCCATGTGGAAAGATCTCAAAGGCTGAAAGTCAAGATACATCCTCCTGCTGCCTCTCTCTCTCTGTGTCACATGACTTGCTTTGGAGAAGAAGGGAATTGCAGTGGATGTGTATGTTTAGTTCTTGACAAATCAGTTGTCTTTTTTCTTATTACATAATTATCCTTTAGATACTTACAAACTGGTTTTGATTATTTGCTTTTGATTCTTCATGGCCATCAAAATGGCATATTTTTATAATTGCATTCTACCCTTTTCAAAATTATAAATATCTTTGCCATCAGGTTCCCTTGGCTTCCACGATTTCTTGAAGAAAATTGCTGCAGGGTTGGGAATTGCTATAATACACTCCATCAAGACCTCCCAAATTTGAGAACATATAAATTTTCAAAGGTTTTTAATCCTGGGTTACATTGTGTTTTTCATTCTTATTATTTTAATCATGTAGGAGAACTAATTTTTTGTGATACTTGAAATAAAAAACACTTTGAACCTCTCAGCCTTTTTTCACCCATTACTTTCTCCCCTTTCCTGGTAAGTACTCAGCTCATTCTTGTCTTTTCCTTTCATTTACTTCGAAGATACAATTAGAAGTTTTTCTCTTGTTAGTCACCTAAACTGAAACATTCCATTGTATGCTCTCAATCATTTGATTTTTTAATAATAATTTTAACAGTAATAATGTGTCTCAACTCAGCTTCCTGGCTCAACTGCATCCTTACAGCTTGCTTCTACTTTTATCATTCCCCAGAGTCTTTCAACATATAGACCTCTGATTTCTTGGAAGCCATCACATTAAGCATATTCATTTTTGATATATTACATTTGTTATATATGTTGTGTTTTCAGCCTTTACTATTTAATCTATTGCTAGGGTATTACATGAAGGGGGTCTAAGGAACAGGAGATTCTTTTATCACAAGAAGGTGGTCTCATAGATTAAGGTGATTAATCATTGTAAAAACATAAGCACACTAAAAATGTAAATAACAAAATGTGTACTAGTTTGCAACTCGCTTCTTAAATGAAAAGAGAACTCCAGCTACGTTGAACATCTCGGCACACACTGGAGAATTACTTTCACTGTAAGCTAAAGTAACTTCCTGCACAGTGAACTGGTCCTCTTTTCTGCTGAGATTCCCATTCCCATGAGGAAGGAGAGCTGAGTGTCTTTTTTATTTCCCTGTGCCCAGTGCTGAACAGAAAGCCTAAGGTCTTGCCTGACATAAAGGAACTGAAATAAGTAGACAGTGTATGCAATGGTGGCTTCTGGGAATGGTTTCAGGACTTTGTATTTCCTAGTTATTTTCTGCTTTTTTGTCAAAGGGTAAACATTTCAAGCTAAATTATTCAGAAGGGATTTAGGAGGTGTTTTCTTTAAGTACTGCTGAATACAAATGTGTGGAGAGAAAGAAAACTCAAGCATTCTGCTTTGGTTTTGTCTTTTTGTTTGCTGGTTACACTGAGATCTTTGAGGAGAAGGACTGTATAGATGTGTGGGGTAATCCAGTTCCCCCTTTTCCTGAGTAGCGTTTTCATAGTAAGCCACTCCAAACCACTACTTGAAGAGGGCTATCTCAGCCTACTAAAGGAGAGAAAAGAAAAATCCTGGCAAATGAAGAGCTATGAAAAAGTCTGAAATTACTCTACTACCAAGACCAGTGTCCTGGTTTCAGCTGGGATAGAAACTGGGAGGTGGTACAGCCAAGATACTTGATCCAAACTGATCAAAGGGGGATTCTATACCATATGACATTGAGATAAAACAGTTTAATAGGACAGAAAAGGAAGGGGAAATAATAATAATGATAATAATAATAATATACAAAACAAGCGATGCATAATGCAATTGCTCATCACCTACTGACCGATGCCCAGCACATCCCCAAGCAGCGATCAGAGCCCCCCGGCCAACTCCTCCGAGGTTCTATACTGAGCATGATGTCATATGGTATGGAATAACCCTTTGGTAAGTTTGGATCAGCTGTCTTGCCTGTGCTCCCTCCCAGCTTCTTGTGGACCTGGCAGAGCATGGGAAGCTAAAAAGTCCTTGAGTAGTGTAAGCACCACTGAGCAACAACTAAAACATCAGTGTGTTATCAATGTTATTCTCAAACTAAATTCAAAACACAGCACTATGTCAGCTACTAAGAAGAAAATTAACTCTATCCCAGCCAAAACAAGGACAACAAGTACGCTAGCGACATTCCTTCAGCAAATAGAAGACATTGAGTACTTTCCAGGAGATGGTGTTATGGAAAGGGGTGGCATATTTTAGCAGTGCAACCACAGCACAAAGCCTCAGTGTGCAGAGTGAATTCACCTTCCTGAAAAATATCTTCTTTACAAGTGGGTGGAGGGATGTAGCTCCTAAAAGTATAAGGTAGAAATTTAAGTAGGAGCCATATGCTTCTGGATTACCACACTGACAATACAATGTATGCATACATATAGATGCTTGTAGTTAAAAAAAAAAGACACAGCATCAGTAACTACTAGAACTATTACATGCCCCAGCACACATTTTCTGCACAAAGCTAGAAGAAAGCCATTTGACCCCAATACAGTGAAGCCTCCCCCAAGGGGTGCTGGAAATGCCGTCTTCCAGATTAGTGCTTCCTGCAGTACACAGGAGCAGATGGCCAGCCAGTGCCCTGGGATACGACTGAGTGTAAAATAGGGCCTTGACTATATTTCATTATTGTAAAGACTCAAAATGTTAAATGTATGCGCTTTGACAAACTTTTGAGGCTGCTTATATGGCAGATGAGTAAGAGGGGAGCAAAAGTTGTTTCTTAACATCTCAGAAAGGAGACAAAATTACAAGATAATGTGCTCTCTAGAGATACTGAGGACTTAAGGCTTGGTTATGCTAAGTAATCTTCTGAGCGTACATGTCTTGGTTAGGTTGAATAACACCAAATGCTGTTAGTAGGGTCACTGTCTTCCTTCAATGTGCCCACAATGTCATTTGGGTAGTAGAAGAAATAGTAACCCTCAGAAACCTATTCTCCCCATGTCACACTGTCCCCAGAAGAACAGTGAGCTGCCAACTTTTGAGATTGGGCCTTTTGGTACTCTGGCATTCGTCCATGCTGAGCAGTATTCCTCTCATCTGTTATTATGGGTTTGGCCTAATTCCATGTGATACAGAAGTATGTGTTTACCTTTAAACCTGTGAATCATTATGCTGACTGCAGTACAATTACTTTTCAGGAAATGATCCCAGGACAAAAATTCTATTCCAAAGCAACACATTGTTCCAGATTATTTTTATAATGATGTTCTTTCATAGTTCACAAAGTCATAGGTGGCAAGGTACAGGCATGGACAAGAAGTTGTTTACATACTGGATTTCAGCATATGAAGTCCAGGTTTACATCCCTGTCCTCTGTCTCAGCATGATTTGTGATGTTTTAAGGCAGAGTTTTCAGGCTAGGACAGCTATTTCTGGGCAGGCTTCAGGTATGCAACTGTGAGAGACTTGTTTGGAAACTTCTTGACATTAAATCTATTAAAATAAATATCAGTACCGCAAGGGAACTACTCTTCCTGTGCTTAAAATTAAGTACATGCTTAAGAATCTCACTTATCTGGAGCCTGAGAACGAGAGTCCCCAAAACTAAAAATAAATGGGAGTGAACTACTTATGACGGAGCTCCAATACAAAATGTACCATTGAAAGATAAGGATGAACTTGGTGTATAAGAATGCAAATACAATTAATTCTCTTTATGATGTATTTTTTGTGGATTTTTATCATAGGCTTGAAATGTTGCAGCAACCTTGGAAGAATTTTAGGGATGTCCCCAAGGAAGCAAGAAATTCATAATTTGCATAGAAAGGGACAGAGGTAAGGAGAGAGGAAGACCCTGCTGCTATGCATGACTTTCGATTCTTGAAATTCCTCTCCGTAAGTCAATGGGGAGAGATGTGAGAGACATGAAAGCTTTGTTGGAGGAGAGTTAGAATTACATTTTGCTGTTTTGTTTTTCTCCTTGCCACTTTGTTTCCAACCCAGATATTGAGAATTTAAGATTTTCCCTTGCTCAGATAAGTTTGCATTAATTTTCCCCATCATCTTTCCAGTCCTAGAGTTGAGGCCAAGGCAAGCTGACAAATTCAGCTCACGTTCTGTCACTGGAGGTAAAGTCTGCAAGCATGAGTCTAATGCTCCCCCCATGAGGTGCACCCTGACATGGGGCTGAATGCTCTCAGCCAGGCTGGAAGGGTCAGCTGGGGCCTGGGAGTGCCAAGTGCTGTATTGAGAAAGTTGTTCCTGGCAGACACAGAGAACACCCCTTCTTCCAGGAGCAGGTAACAAAGAGAGACCCTTCACAGCAGACCCCCGGGGAACCTTTCAAACCAGTCTATGGCTTCAAGGGAAAATACAGAAGCTTTCAGCAGAGGGGAGAAGGTTGAAACTAAATTAACCAACAGAAAATGTTGCACTGTACTGATTTGTGAGATTGTGTTTGAAAAAAATATTTACAAACCCTTTCTGCAAAGTTGTTACTACTGTAAAATATTCAAGTAGAAGGTGTTTTCATCAGAATCAAGGAAAGATGCAGCTCCTATAGTCTAATAATTTCCAGGGAATTAGTTCTCTAGTCTACCCTTTGACCTGAGATCCCTGCTGTAAAGTACTAGTCTGTTCTACCTATTCTCAAAGGTATCTAGTAGTTTGCTTACTCCAGCAGGCATTCCAACCATGCTCTTGTTTTTATCACTTCAGTCGGTAAGCTTCTCTGTGTGCTGTCAGACTCAGGCCTTGGAAAAGTCACCAGGGAAACTACTTAAAAGTCTGCTTATAATCCAGACCCAGGCTTTGGGGTAGGTCATTAATGCTAAGGAGCAGGCTACCAGGGTATAATATTTTCACATAAATTCTCCATAAAAGAACAGAATACAGACAATAAAAATATGTATTACAAGTGTTAAAGTAAGGTGTCTGTTACCTGACACTCGTGCCTAGATAAGCTTACTTTCTCCTGACATGTTCAAGCTAGATGATAGGCTCACCTGTACTCAGTTCATCAAATTATGATTGGATTTGTCATTTGATTGTCATATATCTTTCCCCTTACCCACCTAATCCTCTCCCGGTTATGAGCCATTCAACAGGGTTTTGTGTATTTTTCTAAGATGCAAAATGCCCCATATAATTTCTTTGCCTAACAAGCACAGGACAGTGTGTTTGTGAAATGGAATGTCTTCTCTATTCCAAATGGAGAAAAACAAAAAGCTCAAACTCAACCTACAAGGCTGTTTGTATAATAAGATGCAGTAGGTAAGAATCATGACAGCTGAGAAATAAAAGCAAGAACCCAAGTAATGCTAAATGTAGAGAGCCATTTGTTTGAAATGTTTGGAACAACCAATTTGTACTCATATTTCACTACAAAGTGCAAGCAGCTCTTGGAATAAATTATGAACGTGTAAGCCTGTGAAGGAGTATCTACTGCAGCCTAAAACCTGATATTCTTCTCAGATTTAAAAGGCAAACAAGATGTGGGGAGAGTTGTTATTTTTTCCTGAAAATAGGTGACAATTACACTGACATTGTTTTACAGCTATTGTTGAGTTCTTTTTTAGGTCGATAACAAAACAACAGATGCAAAAGGTAAGAATATATTGGAACAGGCTAATACAGGAGTGCATAGCTCCTCTTGTTCCCAGGTCCTTTAAAATGTTTATACTTCACTCTAATGGGAAAAAAAAGCGTACAGGAGGAAAGCGCATTTCATTACAAGGAACTCAAGGGGGCTGTCTGGGTGTTCAGCCCCTTGTTAAGGCAGTGTTGAAATAGGAACATGAACACTATATTTTCTAAATACAATGGTGTGAAATGTTTTCACTTGGGATGGTCTCAGACCAGATATTACCAATATTATTAAAAGGAGAACATCCTGAAGAGCTTGTCTGATATTTTGTGTTTGTACCTGTGTGCTCTTTTCTTTTCAATCCTTTTGCCCAATTTAGGCAAAGCATTTAAAATAGAAAGTAGCATATGAAAAAGTGCACATCGTGCAGTAAAATAAACACTATCGCCATCACCATTCTAAATCATGAGGACAAAGGTGGAAACCAGGCTGCAGAAAACTGCAGAGTGCATTGAAAGTGCTTTTAAGTAAAGCCTTTCAGACATACTAAGAACTGTCAAAACAAGCAAATGAACTTCATTCGGAAGAGATGGAAACCAACTGTGCAGAAAGAAACCTATGCTCTTCTGTAGAAAAGATTCAAGTGCAAAGCATAAGACTGAAGTGATGGTAATTCCAGCTTGAAATGGGAAGTGTATCAAGTGAAAAGGCTTAGCTTAAAATAATAGTGACCAAGGTACAGGTCTTCTAAAAGGTTCTAATTAAGCAAAAAAGACTGCCCAAGAAGATCAGCATCAGGAAACTGCTCCAGTAATCTGAGCACACTGACAATATGACTGATAAAATATTAAACTGGTATTTTTAATCCAACAGCAGTCCAGGTTAAGTCATGAACTTGTGAGTTAAGCATGTGTTACTGAAATACCAGAACCTAAATTTTACTCACAAAATACTCACAGAGAGGTTACCGTGCACGGACCAAGCACACACCTACTGAAAATAGGCAGCCGTGCATGCAAAATTACCTCCTGTCTGTGCAGTGCAAAGGAGCTACTTAGGTCCCTTCTGTGTTTAATAATGGGGCTCAAAGGAGAGACAGCTTGGATACTGTGTATTGCTAATAATTGCAAAAGGTGCACTGGAGCCTGCATAACTAACTGTAACAGAAAGGGTTATAGCAATGCCTGTGAGCAACTACAGCAAAAAAAATGAGAACACTGAGCTGTGAAAAGTAGTTCATACTCCTCTTCTTTAAGGCTTTTTCTCACAATCCTAATTAGACATGTGCAAATAATTGATTTTTCAGTTTGGTGGCTGAACCTAAAAAATACTTTCTAATTTGTTTCAGGTAAACCCTGAACCAATTCCTTTCCTTTTTGCCAGCATAAAAAGCAGCAGAAACAATATCTGGCTTTCAAGCACTTTTTACATTTATGAAAATGATTTGTAGCTTTTTTTTTTTCTAAATTAAATGGGATTTGACTTCTGCAAGGGATGATCATTAAAACTTTTATTAAAAAAAAATTTGGACTTTGAGCCCAAAGGTTATGAATTATTTTCTGAGACATAAAGCCTCTCCCCTCATGTGAGGTTTTTCCCCATTCTAATTTGCATGCAGGCACAATCTCCATTGTGAAAAGCCTTCACATCTTTTTCCCCTAATTTCACATTATTAGGCTTAATTCTCCCCTTAGGTATATGCAGCTATGTAGCTTTCACAACCACAGGGTCCTGAATCAGCAGAGCACTTGTGTATGTCCTTAACGATAAGGAACCTGAGAAGGCATTTGTATTTCTTTCTTGAAAGCTGGGACAATTAAAAAAAAAAAAAAGCTGAACATCATTTCAGCAGCTTACTCCTGCATTTGTGTGTCCCTCCATTGGTGTCTGAAATAAGCATAGTGACTCTTTCAGATTTTCCAAAATCTTGTCTGTCCTGTTGGGGATCCCCACAACACGCGCTGAGGGAGATGTGATGGAGGGCACTCTTTAAGCTCTCAACCCACACTGCCAGTTCCTGAACTGAGGAGCCTTCGGGGTGCTTCTGATCTCCAAGGTCTAGATCCACGCTTTTGCCACAAGCTGGTTTTATCTTGGGGTGATCCCTGGCTGTGTACAGCTATCCCCATACTTCTTATTGTGTGGAGGAGATCCACATATATGGGCTAGATGAGACCCAAGGGAGAATTAGGTCTAGCTCTCAGCCCTTGCAACTGGGTGAACCAAGATCCCTGAGTTTTCCCACAGTGCAAACCTTCAGCAGCTGAGGAGTTGTGGACCATTCCCACCCTGTCATCACCCCAGTAGTTAACCACTTACAAAAAAAACAGGAGGTGCACAATAAGACAGTAATTGATTGCATTAGCAAATAAGGAATATTGTCTTTGTCACTTAGGCAAAATCAATAAACCAAAGAACAGGAGGGAAAAAAAAGAAAAAAAAAATCATAAAACTTCTTTAGCAATCTTGGCTGCCACTTGTATCAACAGTTCCCAGGGCTTTTTGAGAGGGATAGTGATTGCCCTACTGTTTCAACAAGTTGCCAAACTTTATATTCTTTCAGTTTCTTTACACTTTTCTTTTCCTTTTTTCAGTTATGAATGAATTGTAGCTAAAGACAAAAGCAAAAACATTTCCTCCTATTTAGGGTGTGCTAGAGGAAGCTCAATTCAGGACATTAAAATCACAGCCAGATCCAGAGCCCTTTGTTAAAACCTGCTTTTGGAGAATCCTGACCCCTGCTGCTGCCTCTTTTCTGAGAGCTGTGCCACTGCTCTTGGCAAGCTGGGCCTCCTCTCCTCTTCAGAGGATCCTCATTGGATTCAGACTAGGAAATCCTTGTTCCCGAGTGGGGAATGAGGCAGTCCTTGCCATCTGCTCTGCCAGCACTGTGGGTAGCTCCTAGTTCTCTTTTTTGTCTGTTCAGGCTCAGGCCTTGGAGTCCCTGCTCCTAAGCAGAGAAGGTGTCCTGTGCTTGGGTCTAGCTCCAGTTCCTGGTCCCGGAACCAGCTGCTATTCAAAAGACAAGATATGCTTTCCCATTCTCAGTCCCAGCAGAAGTACTACAGCTTTTGGCCCTTCCTTCCACCTGTTTACTAATTTCCCCCCCAGGCATTTAAAATTTGGGGATCCCACTGATGCACAAATGTTAAAATCCCAGCAAAAGGGTCAATCCATCAGGTAGAGGTTTTGCCGCATGTGTGTGCACACCTCTCTTTATGTGCAACTGTGAAGGAGCAGAACAAACAACGCTGCAGCATCTGTGCATACCCAAATATGCCCAAAGTTTGAAGGTGATGCAATATTGTGCAGACTGGCTTGGTCGCAGAAAAGAGGCTAATCCAGCTGAGTCATACTGGCATATGGCTACAGATTTCCATTGGTTCTGTCACATCACTTGAATTAGACTGGAAAAAGTCTGGGTCTGTGCTCCATGACAAAAGTCTTCACAGCACCGAGACAAAACACTGGACTTTGCTTTCCATGGTACCAGTACCTGCATGTGTTTGCAGATGATATTTATTACATACCAGGTATTGGCCTCCACGTCTTCTGCCAAAATAGTTTTTTTCAAAGTATGCACTTAACAGCCTGGTTACAGCCTAACCTGGGCTGACCACTGTCTATACCAGCTGTTACAGTGGGCCGCTATGTGAAAAACTCACAGGAACAGAAAATAAATAGCAGGTAGAGGTAGCCTGACTCTGGTGAAGTCAGGGCAGTATTTAGGCGGGAGAAAGTCCTGGAAATTGGTTTCTGTTCCCAACATTGCTTGCACATTTGGTCCTATAAATGTTAAGTGCATGCAGTGCAGGCAGTACCATGTGGCACAAAAAGAAGGGCACAGGACTTGCCCTCCCTCTCCTGACAGAGCCTCTCAATTAGTCTCTTTTTCACACAGACTCATCTAAGTGGTCTACATGTACATGTCTGCTGGCGAGGTAATGTCTGAGCTCCCACTATAGTAAACTCTATTCATTCAGATATGAATCAGGATTTACGGTAATTTGGCACTAAGCACACCACAACACTCAAGATAAACATCCAAACGTGTTTAGAAAACTGAATCCCATCCTAGAGATCTGGATGACACAGACAATGGAAAACAGAAAGCATCTCAACTGACTAAATATATGCTAGCTTAAAATCACTCTAGTCTCTATGAGCTGTTGACTGAATCTACACTGATTCTTTGGGGAGCTTCAACACCTAGTTAAGGTGTATAAGTGAACACCTAGGTTCAAGTGTCTGAATCTGAGAGCTGTGACTTGACCCTGTGAATCTATTGCCTTTTTTTCACAACAGCTTTACTCTGGCAGGTAAGACAGCCCAAGCATTTAAACTCAATGACTGAAACTACACTGGTAACTGAATTTAGAGCCATACAGGCTTAGATCTAAACTACTAGCTAATTGAGGCAAACTAGACTGTCAGAATTGAGACGTTATTTCTGGATGCTGCAAAATATAAAATACTTTATGAGATTTATAGTAAATATGATCAGATGATTTTAGAGCAAATGGAAAGAGCTGTCTGTGAGACTTCTGACTGAGCAAAAGGCTGAGTGCTACCATTTAACTGAAGTTTCTTCTAGAGGTAAAAAGACTTGTATTTAAATCAAAGCCACTCATTCAAAACTATGACATTATAACCAGCTGCTGTTACTGTCTCATGGCCATTTGGTAGTGCCCATATATAATGATCCCAGTCTACTTGCCGCACAAGGAGGTTCTATCATTGCAAAGGGTCCATTCAGCTCCCTCACACATAGTTTTTGAAAGGAGGCCGAAGAGAGAGCTGTCACTGATGCTTTCACTCACCCTTGCAAGTAAGGCCTGAGCCACATTCACTGGACATTGTATAAGGGCAAGAAATGTATCTTCCCAAGGTGTTCAATATATTTCTTCAACTTTTAGATTGTCAGTCTGATAGCATTCACTGGAAAACCAATGCACAGAAAATGAATACATAAATGAATGGCAGCAGCATTAAAAGAAGCAGCGTCAAGAGACTCAGAAAAAATAGTAGATTGTTTCTGACAAAAATATCTGTGAGTTCTAAAAAGACAGTTGAAAAGACATCAGAGGGGAAGGGAAAATGAGATCTTTTCTACCAGTTCTGACTACAACTACAGTGAGAAAATTTTCCCTGACACATAATAATTCTGGTGAAAAATCAGCTCTACATATCTAAGCAATTGTACCTTGAACTCTTTTGATATGATGGCAAGCATTTTTTGTGGGTAAAGATGCAAGGTAGAAAAGTGAAGATTTTTAGCATGAAAATCTGTGGTTCGGTGCAAACAGACTAACATTGTTGTAGGAGAAAAGTATAATTAATTTGAAGCATTCTTTTCCAAAATAGAAAGACTTTATTCTACAAGTGAAATCTTCATAAACTAAGTGGTTCATGTTGTTCTCTGTAAATTCGGCTATCTGTAAATTCAAATCCAATTCCCACTGCCTCCTCAAAGGGCTTAAATCTGAAAAAATGTAGAGCTGAAACTAACACACAAAAACTGTGGTAGTGAAAAGAGTCATAANAGCATTACCCTCATACTGAATCCAAACCACAGCACTATCCCAGCTACTAGGAAGAAAATTAACTCTATCCCAGCTGAAACCAGGACACAAGATGAAAAGGGCAGATGAAACCATGCAAATCATCAGTGAAATACAGTGTCTTAAGCACAGGTTACCCAGACAGCTATATGGGATTTGGGGAGTTCACTACAGGACAGGCTTAGCCTCGCACTGTCCCTTAGAGTGGGGAGGTAATTGTTGATGTTCAAGGCCTATTGAAAGCAGGGGCAGCACATACAGATAAGCTTTGACCCCAGACTTAGAGACTGACAGGCACTTGTCATGGCGCAGGCTAATGGCTTTCAGGCCTGTGTCCCCTGCAAAGGAGTCCCTGGCAGGGGAGAGGCCCTCTTCCCTGAAGCAGCCAGAAGTTATGAGCTCCAGAGGAGCAAGGTAAGGGTGACAATGGAAGTTAAAAACTTCAGTGAAAAAATATCTATGAGCCAGGCAAACTGGAGAGGAGAAAGGAGTTGGGAGAAGAACTGGATAATGAATTATAAATAACAGACAGACAACTTAACTGCATAGGACTCAAAGACAAACATCAGATTTAGAGAAAAAAGATGTTTTCAGGACAGGAGCACTCCTGTAAGTCATGGGTCAGTGCTGGATGTGACAGGAAAGAAGACAGATTCTTGTTCTGAAACCTTGTTCTTGCCTCTGCCTAGGTCCTCTTCACGACATCACAATAGGAAAGGGTTGTTAAGCGTACGAAACAGCTGCTGCTGCGCTTTCTACTGTCTCACAGACTCCTTTGATCACCAAAAAATATAAGCAGAGGCCCAGGTTCATTGCTAAGCAACAGACGGCTTAAACACATACCTAAATTCAAGTGTGTCACAAAGTTCTATTCATGTTAGTAGGACATAAGCTTGTAGCAGTTTAAATCCACGTGAGTGTTTTGCTGAAGAGTGATGGGGAATGGAGGTAATAGTGTGAATCCTCTGTCCAGCATCACCAGTGTCAGAGAAGAAATCACATAAAGCTGGAGAACCATCAGACCTTAGCTGCCTCCTCAGTCTCAGCCATTGCTGGTTTGTGCCTTTTCACTCATTTTCTGCAGCAGTTCTTGAGTTTCCCTTACTCAGAACCTTCTCAGAGCCTTCTTGCATTCTTATCACAGAAGAATAAAGCAGTGTGAAAATCCCAGTCTAACAGGTTGAGGATTCATTTAAAGGCAAGAACATGGTATTTTCTTTTTCATCCTCCTCTAAACATTGCCTTAGGTATCAGTTTCTTTCCAGCATCAGTTTTGTTCACTAAAGATATTTTTTTCTGCATTTAGATTCCTTCTTCAGGTCCCCTTCTTCTGCAAGAAAGGTGGGTGACCCAGTTTCTATATAGAAGTATATATCTCTGTGTGTATACCTATAAACAGTGTATATAACATATACATGAATATATACATTTACACAGCTACTTACTTTCCAACCAGACACCTGAGAAAAGGAGATCCAGGATCTCGCTGCTGTAGGACTTATTCTTCCTTGCCCAGTATTCTCCCCACTATTTCTTACATTCATTTCCCATAGCACTGTGAACAGGAGTTTGTAAGCATTTGGGACCCCAGAAGTGTGGTTCTGTTCAATCTCTCAAACCAATTGTTTTATTTGCTGCTTAAAATCTGTAAAGGAATTGGTTGCTATAACAGCCACTGAAATAGTGTTAGAAATTTTGGGAAAAACTAACTGACCCGTGATATAAAGGGATCACACAAGTTCACAGTTTTTCTATCCATTTTTACTAAAATCTACTAGGGAAATGTATAAGGACTCTAAAAAGGCAGGAAGGTGATGGCACTGACAGCCACCTGTGGGTTCTGGGAAAGCACCTTCATGGCTGGGAATGGCACCAGGGCTTTGCCAGCTCTTCTTCAAGAGACAGGAAGAAGAGCAAGAAATGCAAAATCTCCTGCAGACGGGATTCCTCACACCTCACTTCAGATGTCTATAATGTAAATGCCTATGTTTGAGGTAGTTATCCCTGGAGGTAAAACATCTTTCCATTGCCAGATCCAGGGATCAGCCTGACTCATCAGATGCAAGAAATGTGTAATTATATAGGCTAATTGCGGTTGCAATTTTCTCCAGTTGTAACTTTGTTGTTTTAAAGTTCAGAGATCTGTTCAGTTTGCTTGAACCACACCTGCTCACAGAGCAATTCTAGAATTTTGCCTCATTCTTTTTACTGACATAATGATTATAATTATCGCCCTGCTTCAGTTAGCAATGTTTTTGATGTGGCTTCTGAGGGCTCAAAGTAGACTGCACAGGGAAAAATATTCCTTCCAAAAAATGCTGATTTTGACTTATGTAAAATATTTCACACAAATGTGAATGCCATTCTGGAACCATCACTCTCTTCTTGCAAGTAGAAGATACGTCCAAGCTATCTCAATAAAAAGAACAGAGTAGCTCTGATCGAAGCTAACTACAACATAGCAGAAACAGTTAATTTTCCCCTGTATTTTCAGCACAATTCCATCATGGTTTAATACGCTCTTCAACAGGTCTGAAATATATTTTGTCTCCACCAAAGGGAAAAAAAAATATTTTCATGTCATCGTTTCAATTATAATCTCGTACTAAATGATAATGTGTATTCTGTCATAAAGTTAAAAACAATTATTGTGTTTTATTGAAAGTACATATAGCATTGCAAGTAAGCAGTTTAATCTTACTCAAACAAACCATTTTGTATGTACGAAGATGAAACATCTCAAGAAGACTGATCCAACTTTTTAATTTTTCCAGAATCTTGAAATATTTGGCTTCTTATCCCCTTTCATATCTCAGAGTTCCTTGAAAAATGGAAACTCAGATGAAGCCTGGTGAAGTTTCATGGAGGAAAGGAATATTCACTTAATATTACTTAAATTCAGTTACAATCATTTAGATGAATTATGATGAATTGTTCTTTCTAAAAACTGGATAATTTTTTAAACTTGTGTCATTGTGGCACTCCATTAAAAAAATCCATATGATACAAACCAAACAGAATAACTTGAATGTTTATTACTGAGAAGACAAAAAAAAATCTGTTTTTTGCACAGAAATAAATGAATAGATATTGCTTCATTCAGGTCTGCTCTCTCAGTCTCTCAGTATGACTTGGAAAGCTAATAACTTTAAGCCCCACAAAGATCAGTCCATTACTGGTATTTTCAGTAATTTTTGAAAATGGTAATGAAAAATCAATTAAAGGGAAGCACTCAAAACGAAGTACTTGGATGTTATCTCATACTCCAGTTATAAAGACCAAAGAGCAAAACCTTCTGGCAATCATTATCATGGCAGGAGATCTTTTTACTAGGCTCATTTAAAACCTAGATGTGCACCTAAATCCCTTCTCATGAAACATATCTTCCTTCTGTCTAAAATTTCCCAGAAGTATAAATGTCGAGGCACTAGTGTGCAAATGGAGCAATTAAAAGGAAGATTAAAAGAAATTTAAAGAATACATTTCCTTCATAACTGCTCTTATAACTGCTCTGAAGTTCCTCTGAGTCTCATTTGACTTCCCCAATGAATTTTTAGTCTTATTCTAGTATCAACATCAGTCACAATCTCTCCCTGCAGAGTAACACATCTATTCTCAGGGAGAAGAAGGGCAGACAGCTACAGAGCCTCTTCTAAATCAAGCCAGAAATCTTGTGAACTAGTTATGCATTTTGTTTTCCTGCTTGCATTCCCACAGCCATAGCAAAGACACAGCAGGTAGAGGGGTACTCACTGTGGAGAGAAAAATACCACAAATATTATAAACTACAGTTAAGCCACGCAGTTCTCATAAAAGTCTGGTGTATTTAAATATGCAGCACTCGTATTTATTGGAAAAAAATGGGTTTTGTTTTTGGTATTTTTTTCCAAAGGCAATTTAGGACTTTGTCTTTTTTTACTGAGTGTAACATAATAAACAATTGTTTTTAAGATTGGAGTGATCACAAGCAATTTATAGGGATAGGCAATTTTTCTGAAACAAAATCTTTATGAGGAAAAATAGCTATATTTGCCCAAAAGAATGGCCATATTTATTTGAAAATGAAATGGCTTAAATCTTTGAGGGGTTACCTGTGCTCTCACCTTCCTACATTACAAGCTGTATGCAAGGAACCCAGAAATGACCCATCTTGATTTTAAAATCTTTTTATAGTCTTGTAATTTGGACAACTCTGCTGCTACTGAAACAGTTTGATCAATGTGATCTCTACAGTTGCCTCATATACAAGTTGCAGTTAATGGAAATGGAAAGGAGTCACCACAGTTAGGATTTTATTGCCAAAACAGTTTCCCAGCTTGATTAGCCAATCATAAAAGGTGGCAAAACACCTTCTACCATCTTTGATGACCAAAACCCTACATCCTACCCTCTAGGAAAGGACCCAGTCAGAGCAATACATGTTTGATTTCTCCTATGGGTCTGGATGCTGAGGCAAGGTGAAACCTTCACCTCACATAGGGTGCAGCAGCTCATCTCTGATGGGCATAAATTTTGAGAACACCTGAGGTTCAATGCTCAGCACTTGCCGTTGTCTCCATTTCACTTCAAAGTCACACCGACACTGCGGGCTGTCAAATGTTTGATTTGTATTCAGCAGCCTTATTTAATTGCCTTCAGCTGCTTCTATATTAACAACTGCATAGTTAGTCTTCTCTTACACAATTAAAGCAATGGTGCCTAGGATGTGCAGAGGAAAAGAGAGTTCTCCAGCTGTGAACCAGCATAGTAGAAACAGAGAGAAATAGGGAGACAAATATAGCGCAAAGCCAGGCCATGCTAGGAATAGATTATAAAATGTCTGCAAAAGGCTTAACAGGATTTAAGAACCAGGGAAACGAATAGCAAGAATAAACTGCAAAATAATCTACAAAAACCTGTCAAAGAAGCAAAGATCAGTTCCATTATGCTGTCCACTATTGACAACGCTGTGCAATCCATGGCTAGCGTACTGAAAGTCTTAGTGCCTAGAAAGAAGGTCAATATGGAGTGAAATCACCTTATCCCTTTGTCACTTCCAGAATTGCTATAGTTCAACTTGCATAAGGCCCACAGCTATTTTATACTGACAGCAAATCTTAAACCATCCAGAAGATAGATGTGAAAAGACATACTAAGTTATAAAATCCATCTTCTTATTTTTACAGGATCATCTCCTAATCTATTACTCTTTATCAAAGGATTACAAACCATTGTCTTAACGTGACTTTGAACTCAAAATCAGCCTCTGCTTTTTGAACATTTAGGAACATGTTTTCTGTACAAAATCAGCAAAATAAGGTTGATTACCTTACTTTCTAAATGTGTAGTGCCTTAAAAGCCTTTAAAGAAAACCAGAGGAAGAGCGTTTTATTCCAAATTGCTGGATGGAAAATTGACCTCAACACTATTTTAGTTCCAAGATTGGACTGAATCATATTTCATGCTCTCCGTACCTTCTAGGTAGTTTATTTAAAAATTTCAAGGGTTTGTACATTGGTTCTAAGATCTTCCATTTCCAAACTGCAACTGAATGAATGCACTTGGAGTGCATCTCTGTATACTGAGCTGTACTTCTGCTCCTTTGCCAGCTGCAGATGGAGCATGACGCAGTGTCTTCTCGGGTGCTTCTACCAGCTCAGGATGGGAGAACAGAAATATCATGTTCATGACAACCCAGTAGTGAGTACTAGTAATTTGTGAGGTAAAACATGACATGCTAAATGCCCTTCAACTCAATTTGTTTGTGGGTTTGTTGATACTGCTTAGCACCAGACCTGACAGTTTCAGGCTTCAAGCAGACTATTTGGATGACTGTATTCTTTCAGCCTTTGAATGAAGCACAGAAGGAAGGCGGCTTGATGTCCTGGACAATGGCTTCCAGTTAAAGCAAATCGGAGCTGAAGGTGATGTAGTTAACATTTACAGAGTTTATAATAAGAGCATGCTGTAAGAGTCATTATGAGACGTTAAAATAATCCTTCCTCTTTTCCCATCAGCAGCACGACTCTCAACCTTTCAGCTTTCACTAGTGCCCCATCTTTTTTCTGACAGGCATTGTTAACCTTGATCTCAGTGTACACATGGGGCAGTCAGTTCCCCCTTTCTTTCCCTGAAACAAAAAATTCTCACTTCCTTTTCAGAGCAAAAACCCAGGTAAATTCGGAATTCAGGGTGCGCAATCAATGAATGAAATGACACATGCTTCATGATCACCACTACTTGCAGTGTTCTGCAGGACAGCATCTTACTTGGCAATCAAATGAGCTTATGAATGTTTTGAATGTTTTGCTTCCTTGGGAGAACAACTCTGACTCAGTTACGACTCTGTGGTGCCAAGTATACTGATCACATAGTTTGATTTGGAAAAAAAACCCAGATCAGTCATCAGCAATCTGCTAAACTCTGAATGCATTCGCATAGATGGCATCAGTATTACAAGTGCTCTGCACATGCTGAGCTCTGATATGTTTTATAGAACTGCTTCTGAATAAATTGTTCTGCTAACAATCACTTATTTATTCTGACTTTCATAACTCAAGTTCCATACTCTTCACCTGACAGTAAAATAGCCATTAGAACAATGAATTGACTGTGGTGTAATGTAATAGAAACTACCATGCATTTTTGTATGCTGAAGCTAATTACATTTACAATTACCAGCCAGCCACTGCAGGGTGTAAGTTTATACCTCATCAAGAAGTTCTAGTCACATCAGACGCCACAAGTCCAGAGTTTAAGTTATGCAGCTACTGGAAGCCCTCTGAAGAATTATATTTCCAACAACTTAAACCAGGTTTATTTTTAATATTTTATACTAACACAGAGCTGAGCTGGGATCCACAGCCTGCCTTCAAATAAATCTCCAAAGAGTTGTTTACAATGCTTCTCTTCGACCTGGAACATATCTTCCATCCTTTCCTAACTAATTCTTAGGACTTCTCCATTGCCTTCAGAGAATACTTCTTCTTCCCTGTACTCCACTGCTGCATCTTCTCTCAGAGCTCCCGGTATTCCCACTATACTTTTCCAAGACACACTTCACCACCTTCAGATGCTCTGCTTCCTGTCTGGGCTTTTACCTCCCCAGTGGAATGTCAAGTCCTCTGCTCTAAATGATCTAAAAATTCTTCAGCTTAAGAAACTTCATACTTCCTAACCAAACTCAGAAGTTCTATTGCCACAAGGTTTGCAACCAGCTGCGTGCTGAATACTATGAATTATTAAAGTAAACTAACATTTCTTCAGTATTTTATTCAAGACTGTCTTGAGCCTTACCCTACTGCTAGAGCCATACTGATGTGCTCATGTGACTGTGCTTCTGCTGATGTTATAAAATGTGTTGAATTTGTGACTCATCTTCATTTTAAAGATAGTCGATATGCACACATACACGCAAAGATCAAAAGGCTTGTCATCGTTTAACCTTTTCAAATCCAGTTTATTTGCTATTTGATGTCAAACATGAAAGCCTTATCTGATTGTAAATGCTGAATGCCACTGACCATAATTCATTTTTGAAGTCTCATCACAGTGGGAAGCTTGAGTCAGAAACTGCTTGCTCTTTTATTGAAGATCTTAATGTGCAACAGGTACTACTTATTTAAGTGATGTGAGGTATAAGAGAAGGAACAATATATTCTACTCATTCATATATCAGATTCTGTGTCAGTGAGATAACTGCATCCTATCATAACAACCAGATTTCAGAGGTGCATGTCACTGTTAACTTTTCCTGAAGTTGATGGCAGCTGCGTGTGCAAACTGTGTTTCAAAAATCAGATACTGTGATGCATTCCTAAATCCACTGATGTCAGCAAGAGGCCTCCATTTTCAGTGGAACAACTTCAAGTTCTATGGAAATGACTTTTCAAGTTCAAGAAATTCTGATACTTCATTAGTAATTTTTGCCATGAATTACAATTGAAAAATACCAAATGTCAGAACTTCCCAGTGAGCACATTTGCTTCTGAAAAGTTCAATACATATATTTTGCATTTGTAGGTTTTTATTTGTTTGTTTGTTTACATTCTCATTCTAGAATACGTTTTACAGATGACTTGTATCCTGAAAATACCTACTTCACTTTGTTGACAGAAGTGGAGCCATGGACAGTTAGTTAAGACATAGACACAACAGCGTAGATGTCTAAAGTTAGATGGGATGAATCCCAACTTTTGTAATTCAGAAGTCATAAGACCTAAGGAGACATATAAGACAGCATGACTTGTTGCCCAACACAGACCACAGAGCATTATCCGGTAATCCTTTCCCCAGATCGAGAACCTCTCCTAATAGATAACTGATATTCCACCTGTTGAATGAGGTAAGTGAGAAAGTTAGGGATAGGCAAAGCCATTTATAATTTATATAAAAAATACAGAATATGTATTATGGTGGATGATATATAATCAGTTAGTTTAGAGCCAAGAGAGACAGTAGAACATTGACACCCCTATAGTGAATAAATTTGTCTCAAACATACCAGCAAGGCTTGAAGTTTTGAGTCAGACATCATTTCCCTAGCAGTTTTGTTCCAACTAACCCTAATGTTAAAAATATATACCCTCTACTTAATCATCTGTTTTAACTTCCAGGCATTGCCTTTGCCTGCTAGATTAAAGACTGTGATTGCATCGACTGATCTCTCCTTGTTGTGTACATGAATGTATATGTATATATTTATACAAATACCTAAGACTTAAGTTGTGCCTTGATTTTCTTTTTGATTAGCTAAATAAATTAAGGATAAGTCCCTCACTGTAACATACGAACACTTCATAAACTCTGTTACCTTTTTGATAAGTAATGGCAAATGCATTCTGCTTTAATGTAATGTTTTCATTGTGAGAAGATAAAAATAGAAGTATCATACCCTATTCATTGCAACAAAAGTTTTAGTATCTGTATCTGGCTTTACTGATAGTAATTAAAACTCTAGAAAACAGCCCCTAGTAGGATCAAAAAGGTCTTTCTAGTTTTAATTCTCCAAATGCATATCAAAGCCTCCCACTCCCTCCATAGTGCTGTCAAACTGCTGTATAAATACGTGCTCTGTTGTCTGACAATGAGGAAGAAGGAATTTTTGGCAAAACAACAGTTCAGCAGCAATATGACCATTGCAAAATACAGTACCGTGGGTAGGGGAAAGTTTTACTGTGAAGGCATCATGCAACTCAGTTGAGCCAAAAGCAGCTGAAGAATAACCACGCTGGTTTTAAAAAATCAGGTGTCCAAAGGCACCTTTTGCCTCATGGCATATGAACGTGAAAACTTACCCCATAACCAAAGCAGCCTAGAAAAGCATCCCACAATGCCACTGAAAAGCAGCATGAGATCATATTTCTGCTCATAACAGTTGCAGAGAGTCAGTTCTCTCAAGTGACAAAGAATTTGCTGCTCTTTTAGTCTACTGAGATCCTGTAAGAACCTCTTTTTGAACCTAGCTACCTCCCCTGAAGGCTGGACTTTCAGGCAAGTGCAGATCTGAGAGGGAGAATTTGTGCTGGTTCCTGTGTTTGGGAAGGAAGTGTTAGCTCCATATTGTTTATCTTTAGATGCGGTCTCTTCATGACTTCAGACACATTGGCTTGCTTAAATCCATAAGATTTATGCAAATCCCAACTGAGGAAAAAGGTAGATGCTATTATTTTCTAAAAGAACACTGAATAGGAGCATGCATTGCCCTGGTCAGGCAGTCTGAACTGCATGGTGCTTGAAGGGCAATACATAATTCTGTGCTCTAAATGCTTTTCCAACGAGCACAGAATATCTGGGGTTAAATAAGTAATTACACTGTACTTTATTACACACCAGATATGAATGGATTGATTCATATATTAAAATGAAGGACAAAGAATTGTTTTTGTAAATCGAGATTTCATTGGGAGACATTACCCTTATTCCTTTTGCTCTCCAAGCATTGCCATGATATATCAGTCCCTATTACCTAAGGGATAGCAGATTGTTGAAGACTGAAATAACAGATTGTTTCAGACCTTGGCAGAAACCTAATCAAACAATCAGTTTGGAGGTGCCTCTCCCTTTACTGGTAAGTCAGCCCTTAGCTTTCTACATTCTTACAGTAGCTTTATGGAAGTTTTCTTACGACCAGTATTTTCAAAGTTTGCATTTATTTGAACATGACTTATGCACATACCAGTATCTAGATATCCAGATAGTATCTTTGTCTCTAGCAGGGTAAGAGAACAACTGGCTACAGGTATCACTCTTCTGTTGCATATTGAAAGCATCTGTGATCCAGTGGAAAAGAGCAAACTGGACTGACTTTTGGGTTCCAGACAGAAACACTGGATTAGAAATATTAAATGCCCTGAATTTTGTGCTTGTTTTTTCTGCCTAGCTATTCCCATGGAATGAACATAACATGCAAGAAGTCCCCAAGAAATGAAGCCTTCTTCTTATCTGAAGAATTCTGGCTCCATTCACGGATGCTACATTGCAAAGAAGGACAGGGGTTATTATCATGAGGTCTTCACAGTGTATAGCTCCAACAGCAAAATGCATCCTTCAGCACTGCAGAAATCCGCACAACGTAAAAGCCCAGGATAGATTAATTCCTGTAAAGCTGGAAAGCATTATTACCATTGCTTAAGGTAAAAATCTTCAAAAGTGCCTAAATTACTTAAGCTGTTGAAGCACCATTTTAAAAAATGTCATAAGCAGTGAGAAACACAAATCCCATTGAAGCCACAGCCTCATGATTACTATAGCATAATAAGTTACTTCACATCAGCTGAGCAGCAATAGCTGCTACACTTACCCT
This sequence comes from Scopus umbretta, assembly GCA_013400535.1. NCBI lineage: Eukaryota > Metazoa > Chordata > Aves > Pelecaniformes > Scopidae > Scopus > Scopus umbretta. Next base: position 1,357 of record VZTL01074145.1, on the reverse strand, counting down.
GCTAAGCTCTGCAAAGGAGGCTTAGGTGGCTCTTCCTTTGCAGGTTAAGTAGTCAAATTCTCCTTACTTCCCATGTAGCATGCATGCAGCCTGTTATGAAGGCCTACCTGACACGTGGTAGATGATTAAGTTGTAGTAATTCCACCTAAATGAAAATGAAATCAGTGGGACCTCAGAACTTATGAACATGTAAATTCAGCTCATAAGAGGTTTTTGACTCATACCCTAGGCAGAATTTCATTCGGAAGTTCCCCCAACAAGCCCACAGTGGCTCGTTGAATAGATACCTGAACACATTTGCTAGCTGAAAATGCACAGAAGTTTTGCTTCCTTATTCTTAGAAAGAGCTACAGATTTTCAAGACTCTGAAATATTACTCTGAATATTCTTACACACAGGCATGTATTCCCAAAAGAGAATGTTTTACTGAGAGCTTGTTAATACTTTCTATTCCTTTATTTCTTCTACCTATGCCAGGTTACCCAGGTTTCTGAGTAGGTACATGCCTTCTGTGTGCATGTGTGCGCACACATATCTGTATGTGTTAAAAATACAAATTATGTACAATGCTCTAAGAAAAGGCACACTAACAGGTTAATCATCCATATAAAACCAGGTGTGGGTGGTTAAATAATTCATTTGAAATATAACTCACTTCTCACCCACTCACAAAGGTGTTACTGAAGACATGAATTTTCTTTCATATTTGGGAACAAAACAAGGCTTCTTTTTTGGCTTTTATAAGAAATGCTAAAAGCAATGTGAGAAATTATCTTCTCAAATACACACAGAGTTCTCACAAGCATTTATGCAACATCTGCTACCGTGGGCTGAGGCTAGTAAACAGTAATGTTAATACAAGCTAATAATATATTATTACTAATAATACAAAGTATTAATACATTTCTAATGTCTAGGACCTCTACAAGTGCGTATCCTAAGGCAAAGGCTGGATTCCATCCGGAGAGGCAGAAAGAAGGTAGTCACCTGTTTACAGCAGTAAATGTCATCCTTTGTAGTATTTCAGCTTCTCTGCTGCAATACGATGTATTTATTTGTTCTAAATGTATTGCTCTGTACTGAAGAATGGTGCTGTGCTCCAAAAGGCATGTACAGAAGAATTACTGGTTTGATTGCAGGATTACACTAGTTAGGTCAGAGTATGCTGGATGTAAAGATTTTGTTTTCATGAACATGGTGAGTTTTCCTGTGGCACTAGCTGCAACTGGATACCCTGCTTTAATGAAAAGTACACAGTATTCTCTATTTACAGAATTTAATTGTTTCCAAGCTGCTGGTGTTGGATAACAAAAGCTTATGAATCTTTTATACTCCTGTGTATTAAAGTTCTCAGTCA
>VZTL01074142.1:0-36131 GCA_013400535.1 Scopus umbretta | reverse complement strand
AAAACCGTCTATTTTTTGGGGGGGGGGGGGAACTTATATCACTTAATATATGAATCTAATGGCACTGTAGATATGGATAATGACACTACAATAGGAAAGTAGCAGAAGACCTCCTCATTTGTGTTTAAAACACTTTACAGGACAGGTCTCCAAGAAGCTGATGTTCAACCTCTTGATTCCACTCTTGCTACTAGAGAACGTTGAAAGGAAAAATCTACAGAAAACTAGAGATCTTAAACAATGTCTCTTTGGCATGTATATTCATTGAAGTGGCTTAGCTTTTCCTATTGAATCCCAAGAATTAAATTATTTGGGATGAGTGTGGAAAGAAGAATGGGCAACCAGTATCTTTAAGCTTAGAACAGAATTGGTATATTTTTCCATTTTCCAACAACAAAAAGAGGTAAAATGGCACTTTCCAAGACTCCAGCTCCAGCTCCTCACTATGAAAGGAACAAAGCGATTTTGCCATTGTTTTCAAGGACACTTTTACAGTCATCCAACATCTCTCTGATCAGCTACACATCGCTAGAGAATCAAAAAGAAGCTGTGTTCCTTGTCAACAAACACCAGCATCTTGTTGCACCTGGTGGCTTGTGCAAAACTCCCACAGAAGTCAATGAGCTATTTTTTGTGAAATTTTGTATCATTTCAGATCTGTTTCTGAGGGAGGGACAGGTGGGCTAATGAAATAACAACCAGGAAACCCATTCTGTGGTTTTCCAGAGTTACAATCTGATCCATTTTTTCTCTCTCATTGTAACAGACATTTGCAAATGGACTGATTTTCCTTGGGCTTTTCTTCTGCAGAAATATAAGCTGAATTTTGCTGAGAGCTGGAGCCCATTTGGCTTCTTTGGAGATCTGAACCATATTATAATAACTAGAAATGAAACAGCTGCACCCAGGGACTCCAAAGCTTCTAAATTCTGGAATCAGACCCAACTCATGAGATGGTATCTTGTACAAAACTATGAACAACCCTTGCTTCCTCCCAGCTGAAAGGATGGGTTGACTTGAAAATGGTCCAGATTCATTACATCCCATTGTTTTTCCTCCTGCATAACAGCAAACCTGAACTGCTGGCATCTGTCTTCTCTCCCAGCTGCAGAACCTCTGGATCTTAGCATGTGCTGAAAGGCTCATGTGACTGCTTTTGCACCTCACCTCTACACATGCATTTTGCCTTCATGACAGGTGTAGGAAAGATGGAGCATGCTCCCTGCAGCACAGCTGCACTTAAAAGAGACTCCTGGGGTAGTGCTGTGATACAGGGGTGCATCTGCAGAATATGGCAACATCTCTACATCTTCTTGAGGCCAGGAGCTTCACCACTACTTCACCCACACCCTGTAGGTGCTCTTGCTCCTCTCCCACAGCAATACCCAGAAGTGCAGAAGTCAAGCCAGGAGGAACAGAGAAGACAGTCTAGAGACAGTCTTCTGCTTGCTCAGGCAAAAGCACCAGGTTTTTGGAAGGGACACAATGCCTGGTCCTACTGGGAAAATCAGGAGGCCTCTACCATTTGGGTGCTACAAGAAAATCATCCTGAGATTTTTTAGTTCTGCAGAGAGTCTGAAGCTGTTTCATTCGAGCCGGGTTCATAGGTGCCCTGCTCATCTCTTGTATATACACCTAGCTGCTCATCCCTAGCTAGTTTTCAATGCAACTTATCCCTTAAGCAGGTACTCTGGTCACAGCCCAGGCCAGACAAAGCTTTTCATCCCAACAGGGAGCAGCTCAAACTATCCAAGCATAGAACAGTGCCCCTCAAACCACAGGGATCCGACTTTTCTTTTGATTTAAATTCTGTGTTCCTTTTGCATAATGCCTCATTTTGCATTTCAAAAGCCAAGCCCTAGCCTTTCTTCTTGCAGGTAATTAGCTGGAGAAATGCCAATACATCCTAGTGCCTTTTTCAAGGCCCATAGGAGTTAGGATATTCGTGATCCAGCTCTTTATACCTCCTCATTAAAGCCAAAGGCATCCTCAGCAGCTGACCTTGAACATTTCATAGGGCAAGTTCTTCTTGATGTGTACTTTAAACTCCTGAACTGGGGCTCATGCATTGGTGATGCACTACCGCAGTCAGGTGGAGGAACACTTTCAAGGTAAGCCATAGAATCCCAACGCCACCATGCCCTAGTAAAGGCGAGACAGCAGTCCTGAATTCTCACCCACGAAATGTCATCTGCAAACACCAAGCATCCTCTGTCTGAGTTTCAGCCTTCAAATAGGCCTGAGATTATGATGCTGCCTGTGTGGCCTCAGAGGCAGCTGCTGGGGTCACAGAGAGCATCTTAAAATCATGAGTGGCTATAGCTAAACAATGGCCATATAAGCCTTAGTTGAAACAAGAGGGGATTGTAAATTGAAGAGAAATAGACCCCTTCCAAAGGGAAAACATGGGATTCCACCAGTGTTTAGGCTGTGCCTAACTGACAAGCATAGTTAGGTGTGATTACACTCAATTTCCAAAAGAAGGGAGGAAAACATGGAGGTTAAGTTTTTTGCCCAAGGACACTTTATGTTACAAAGACCACCATTCTCAGTTTGGACTCTAAAGCACTGGTTTTGAAAGGGATTTGAAAGGGTTTCCAGACTAGTACCTTCAGAAAACCATCCCAGTCTTTCTCACTCTGGACCAACAGTACAGTGTTTTGGGCCAACCAGATCTTGTCTGAGATGTCTAATGATGGGCACAATTGAACAGCTAACATGGTTGAACCACTGCTACAAGTGCAGTGACAAAGAGTAAGTAAAGTCTCTGTTCCCCATTTTATGCAATTCTGATAGCTTCACAGCAATTAGACATGCATTTTGCATGCACAATTGTGTATATATATACTGTCTGAGAATCTGATTGCAGGTTAACGCTTGCCAACAGTATTGGGCCATCAGTGTTTAAGTAGGATGCAATGTGGCCCATATTCAAATGATACATCTCCCTTCTATACAGACGGTTTCTTTTAAATTACCCCATACAAACAGCAGCACTGCCAGCTCCCTGCAGCCCCCACTGTCCAAGAGCTAATGTGTCTCCTGGTCACCCAAGGCAAGAGACCTCTCTTTCACTCTGAAGCCAACTTACATGCCTCAAAATTTTGCCCTCATTTCTTTAATCAAACTGGTGATGGGTTTGGATATGATTTCTTCAGTCTGAAGACCCTCCTGTCATGGCCACATGCTCCTCATTTTGCATGACATTTTTGCTTGTACAAACAATCCTTTGTACGTGCAAAAGCTCGCATTTGTGCTTGCCAGTCAAGTAAGCCATTGTCTGCTTAGCTTGTCTTTGTGCCTGCAAAAATTCTAGGGCAAATGCAAAGGCTGGACAGAAGAGCTTTTGGGATTCCCAATTTTCTTAGCAGCCAAAGCCAAATGCATTACTAACCCACAACGACCTTATTGCAGTGAATGCAAGCATGCATCCATCCATCCCAGCACAAAAGCTGAAGTCCTGGTCCTGTCCAAGCTGATGGGAGCCTTGCCTCTGATTTCTGAGAAATGCCTGAATTTCCCTCCTGTGGTTTTTTCCAAGTCTCCCTTAGCAGAAACGATGTTGCTCAGTTGCATGTGCTCTGCTACTTGCAGCAGCAGAGGCAGCCACATGACCCAAAGTAATTAAGGCACCGAGTGCTCCAGCCGGCTTGCTCTCGCATTCTGTACGGTCACAAAAGACCAGTCATGGACCATTTCGACCGAAACAGACCTGAACACAGAGACTTCATTGTCCTGAGGCCAGAAGAGATGGCTGCTGGGAAGAATTTGAAAGGCATAGGTTTCGGTATATATGTTGCTTTTCCATGAAACTATATACACTTTTGCAAATTATAAGCTGTTTCCTGTCTATGTTCCAGCACTTTGGGCTCAAATTAAAATCTCCTTAAAATCAGACCAGCAGGAGGGGGAAGAAGGAGGAGGTGTTTGCTGGAGTTCTTGAGCAAATGGGAGGAATTTAAGGTCTTGTCCTCTCTAATTCCTCCCCTATAAAGGAACGTACTTCACCAGGTTGCCACATACTGAAATAAACTTGGCAGCAGTGAGAGAAGCAATGTTTTCCTTCGGGTTTTTAGTGCTTTTGGCTTGGACTGCATTCTCATTGCTTCTTCCTGTTGCATTCTCCTGCCTTTCCTTCCAGGTGCCATTTAGCACACTGGCCATTTTGCCCAGGGACACGGCAATAAAAGAAACCATTCCACCAGGTTGTGATGTTTTCCTTCCCCTTTGCCACTGGCAACTAGCAGGCCTCCAGGCAGGAGACATTGGCCAAGGGATAGGTAATGTTTTATATGCCCCTTGCATGGGGCTTGCTTGCATACCAATTACAGCCTGGCATGCCTCTGTCCCCCTGAGGGCTGAGAACATCTGGAAGCATTCACAGCCCAAGTACAGTCTGGGTCAAGTCCCAGATTGGAGGGAAAACAAACCAGGGAGCCCAGGAAGTCAGCAGAGCGAGGTTCACTGAGACACACTAGGGACCTGCCTCTGATGTCTCTGCTGTGTGATGGGAGTGCTATGGGGTGAAGATAGCCACCTGTCTGCTGCCCCACACTGTGCCTCTTTGCCATCTCCAGGGATCCTCTCATCAGTATGAAGGATCTGTCTCATGGGCTGCTTTTCTTCTGCCCTTGAGAAGAACTTAGTGTCCCAGTCTCAAACTCAATATTCGCACATTTCAAGACTTGATCTTTTCCAGACTCCTGAAACTGGTCTCCTCTTTCCCTGCAGCAGGTTTTCCAGTGCATCATGTGTGCCTTGAGGGAGCACACAGCCCCACTGAGACATGGAAAAGTGCTTCAGCTCCCAGGAGAGGGCTGTTCACTCGAACACCAGTGCTCAGCCATGCCCCATCTTCAGGCACCTCTTTCAGCCCGTGGAAAGAGCTCAGCCAGAGGACAATTTGGCCCATGCACTTTACACACTGACCTGAGGTTGGTGTGGTGCCCTGAGGAACCAGTCTATCTTTGCTGGCATTGCTCTGAAGGAATGGACAGAAGCTTCCTAAAGTGACACTGCTACAGTGACTGACAGTGACTGCAGTGTTGTGCAGAGGTAGCCAGCTGGATGCGCCAGTGCAGAGCTCAGCGTAAGGTAACTCACCCTACTTCTGAGGTGGGTTTTCTAGGCCATGTTCAGTTCCACATTGGCCTGGGTGGCTCAGTACTGTGCTCTAGGTATCTGTTTTAAAAGCTGAAACTCAAGCAAGTGAGGAAAAAAGAGAATGGTTTGGTGTAGAAGAAAGTATGGACTGGCCTTCACAATTTTTTTCTTGATAGTTGTGTTCATAATAAAAGATAATGCCATACCAGATGCATCTATGGACCAAATATGTGCATGATTTATAGCCCAACATGAGTTCTCAGTTCAGATTTCTATCCAATATTGCAAAAACCAGGAACAGTCTTGCTAGGTGTATCCTTGTTGGAGAAAGGTGAAAAAAAAAAGTGTGGGAAAGCTTTTGGATTATTTTCTTTGGCTTCTGCTCCATTCCATAAACACATAAAGACAAAGAGATAAAGGCAGGAGGTAGGCAGTTAATATGTCATTTTGCTACTACAATTGGAGTTTCGGAGTCCTACCAGGCAGGCAGCACAACCATGATCTTATCCCACCTCAGCTTTCTTGATTAAGTTCAACTGTAATGTACCATTCCTTCACTTGCAGATGGCTCAGAGTAAAGTACATTTCAGAGGAACAGTAGCAAAATCTATGTCCTCCTAACCTGGTGCAGGGAGAGAAGACTGATTTTGCAGCGCCTGATACCTACAGCTCATGCTCCCACAGGATGCTGGCTTTGGTAATTCCAAATCTGGAGTAAGGTCTTTGGCTCTTCAACGTGGTGGGAACAGCAATTAGTGTTTCTTTAAGTCATGGGGGGACGGGGGTATCTCTGCCAACTCTGTTTGACCTTTGCTGATTTACCCCACTCGCACACTCTTGTTCACACCTGAATATTGTACCTTTCTCTTTTGACATACCTGCAAATTTGAAGGCAGAGTGGACGGTTGCTATCATGAATCCAGCCCAGGACAGAACTAAGGAAAGAAACAGGCAATCTGGTGGGGAGACCATGGGGTAGCAAGAGTAAAGGGGGCAAAAGTTCCTCCATTGGGACATAGGTAGCCTGGTAGACAAGGACATACATTTATTTCAGATAATATAAATCAGTATTCAATTGTAGCTTCATGTTTTTTGAGGGGAATTTCATGACTTGTAGTCTGGGTGACCAAGTCAAGTCCATTTATGTGGTCATGCCAAGCAGGTACAAAATCAGCAAGAACAGCATTTCCCTTCCATGCTCTCAACTTGCTTCAGCTCTGCTGTTAAGGCCAAACAATGATGAGAACAATGAAATTTCTTCATTTTTGCCAGCTTCAGCTGGAAGGTCCAGAGGTCTGAACTCAGCTAAATAAGCCAATTTTTCTAAAGCTGAATTTTATAAAGGAGGAAAAATAATACAGAGAGCATAACACAGAAAGCACGCTGTCACTCCTCCATGCCCATGGTGTGCTTTCTGCTGGAGGATGTAGAGGTGCAGAGTCAATGTGCAGAGCTCAGAGGAAGATCCTTCCTACTCATCCACAAACAATTGCCCTGGGAAGAGTATGTCTGTAGGCACATGCCTGCTCTGGCTCACCTTCATGCTGAAGGCAAAGGAAGTTGTAGCTGCAGTGGGCAATTTCCAGAGCTACTCAGTCCCCAGCTGCTCTTGGGGCTACCTGGCTGCTCTGCTCCCCCATTCCTGATCAGCTTCTTGGGATGTGGTGTGCAGGTTCCCTTGCTTTACACCTCATTGCAAGCTGATGCGTTAGTCAGTCCCAAAAGTGTTAATAGCTCTGCTGTGGTGTTGTGGGTTTTTTCCCCATACAAGCAAAACACATAAGCCTGTGTTGAGAGGCCTGCTGACAGGTATGTTTTGTCTCTCATTAGGGTGCTCAGAAAAAGTACTGACAAGGCAGGTTTTTGCCTAATGAGGGGAAGAAAGAGAGGGGGGAAAAAAACCCTGGGGAATCCCCTTCCATTATACTTCCATTATATTTTCCACTTGAGTGAATGAAACAAGGTCACTTTCGGTACATCATTTGGTTTTTTTTCTAATCAAGATGGTTAATTGCAGTCTGAAACCGATGCAGACAGGGTTTCCCTTTGGTCTTTTGGCAACGCTCTGTGTGCCAACCTCAAATCCTACAAGCAACAGTGGGTTTTAAGTGTGAAGCTGAATTTGGCCATGCCCTTCTCCCCATTTGCTGAGCATTCCAGGGTGAAGCCTGGTCTATGAACACCCTGTGCATGCCAGAGAAGGAGGAACCTCTAGATGTTCCAGTAGAGGCTGAAGACAAGAGAAATTTAAGTCGATTAGACCTGTTCTAGGTCCCCAGTCATGGTAGTACTCGGGAAACCTACCATCAGCTAGGGCAGAATTGATTATGTTACACCTGGCTGCCCAAGCTCTGTTTGTAGACAGGGAAATCAGCATCTCCAGAGATCAGTTTATCCAGCCTTTCTTGCTTCATTCGTGAAAGGCAATGAATCCTTCCAGTCTAAACCATCTGTTCTCTATTCATTGATCCCTAGCTTTCCTATGCTAAGCATCTTATGTCTCTATATACCTCTATATACTCTTAATTTGGGGTCAAAAAACAACCAAACAACAAAACACCAGTGGATGCAAATATTGATTTTATCTTATTCCTGCTTCCCTCGAGTGGCAAGACTCCTTTAATATCATTCCTGTTCCTCATGGAAGAGGAGCACAACTTGAACGTATCAAGTTCCAACCCACAGGGAGAGTTTATGAGCCAGCCGTAAGAGCCTGAAATGTGACTCCAAGATGTGTCTTTAAGAATATTGCCACTGAAAGCCCCTCAACTGAAAACCCTTCATATAAAAACCTTCACTGGAGTAGCCAAAGGAGAATGCTGGTGTCTGAGTACAGACTGAGGAATCAGCAAATTCATTTGAAATTCAGATGCCAGCATTAAGACACATATGGAAACAGGCCCTACCCCTTCTAATCCAGATGATCATGGGGATCGGGTTCCTTGCAGGACCCAGGCCTCAGACAGACAGGGGATTTAGGCAATGGATGACCTTGAAAATGCCGCAGCATAAATCACCATGCAAACCCATGAGGGTGGGTCTGTTTTCCCCATATAAATATTTAAAGAGCACTCATTTTTTCTAAGTGATAGATGACAAGCAGGTGGCCTAAAAACTGGAAATATTTTTGCCATTTGTTCAGGGAGCTTTCTACACAGGTTTTGCATTTACTTCTTTATCTATTTATTTATTTATTGGTGGTTTGCCATGTTATTCTCCAAGGCCAGGAGCTGGGTTTGGAAACTTTCCTGGAGAACGGTGCTCCTGCTCTGGGATTGCTTTCTAAACCTGGTTTTGATTTTAAGCAAGCAAGATCTGGTTTCCCTGCTTTGCTCCAAGCTACCTTGCAGACCATGCTTTGGGCCAGACCCTCAGCACTCGCTCCATGGTCAGGACTGTGCTGATTTCATTAGCGCATGAATACAGCCAGATCCAATCAGCCCAACAAGCCAAATATCTTTTCTTTGACATTAGGCAGTAACAGGTGGCCAGTGAAGAAAATAAGGGCCAGGCAAGTGCACAGTGATACTTCTCTGGTGCGCTCTCCCATGCTCCAATGATCAAAGACAGTAGCTTCGTGCTCAAAAGCCCTTTATTTATCCAGTTAGTTTTTGAACCCATGCTAATTTTTAGCCTTCATAGTCTCCTATGGCAGGGAGCTTCTTTAGGCAACCCTTGGGAGGTTTTGGAATTTATATTTGTTTGCTTGCTTGTTTGCTTCCTTCATACGTTTCCTGCTTTTGCAAAGAACTATAAAATCCTCCCTTGGCCACCTTCTTTCCCAGCTGAAGAATTCTAGTCTGCTTATTTCTCTTATGAAAGCTCTTCCCTGCTTCTGACCATCCCTGTCAAAGGAGCATGAGACACAGGTATGAAATCCATCAGTAAATCCCACCACTTGTTTGGTCTGGGAAGTGGGCCAAGGCTGTTCGTACTTGCACTGTGGCAGAGCTTGTATCTATACATAAGCAACACACCTCCATCTAGCACAAATATATCTATAAAGGGGATCTCTACCCCAGTGGTTTTATAATATAGGTAGGAACTGGAGGGAACAAGACAAGACACAAATCATAAGTCAGAGGGCAAGACATTTTGTCAGATAACCTGGTGACTTCAAAGTCCATTTGCAGGGTAGGTTAATGAAACAAATACCTAAATTATATTATCCAAGCATTAATGGAGCCATCCACCAATGCCATTTCCTGGACCAAAGCAGGGTTTTAAGAGTGGGTAGGTGAACAGCACTGTAAAAGCACCCTCCATGGGATGAAATGGTGCTGGGACAGGGCCTAGAGAGAGACTGGCAATGAGAAAGCAGTTCATGAACCTCAGTCTGCCCTGTTTATTTCCTCCCCCTCCTTGTTAGTATGAATAATAACAAGATAACATGAGGCAGGCGGATTGCTGGCAAGGCTGGTGGCAGGACTCCTGAGTCCCAAAGGAGGGTGTATGCAATTATCTGAATGAGTTAAGACCAAAGCCAGAGATAACCAGTATGAATAAATGAGCAGAGATGAGATCAGGCTGACGTCACTCACCCCAGGCAGATTTTGGATCCCTCTTGGGTTGGAAGTTTTGCTAACCAGAGCAGTGGGAATAGGAAATTAAAACCAAGCCTCTGAACCATGAATTTTACCATTGAGTGCTAACACAACTCTCTCCTCAAAGCCAAGCAGGAGGCCAAGTGGGGAAGAAAAGATCAGGTTCCCGTTTATCTCAGATCTATCTCCCGGTCCCCAGTAGTGCTTTGACATGGTTGAGTGGCTTCCGATGAGTCACTTCCCTTCAGCCTCCCCTTCCAATTTTCTTCCACCTTGTGTAGTTAGACATCGGGCTCATGGAGGTAAGACACAACTCCCTCTCCAGCGGTCAGACCTAACAGTCCTGACATTTGCCAAGGCTTCAGCAATTGTGCTAGCAATTTTTTGGAAGTGTTAAGCACCACTTGACAGCAACAGGAGTCAGAGAGACTCAACAAGCTTTCAAACCAAAACCAGAGGACAAAATTGAGCTACTGCTGTCTTTTTTTTTCAGTGGAAGCATGTGTATGGATAGTGGAGCTGCTGAGTTGTCTCCCAGTGACTGACATGCAACCACTCGGTGAAGCCGTTGGCCATGGATACACAAGAGTTGTTTCCTTCTTTTATTTCACTAGTCATATTTATAGATTTGCAGAATGCTCTCTACAGTTTGCAAATGACTGCTTCATACAGCTTTCTCCATCTTTAAGATTTTTATGATGTGGAGCCAGTCCAGTGTCTAGACCAATAATGATAGCCCACATCTCAGCCAAGCCTTTTCTTAATTGTCCACAGGGCTGGCGAGGAAATATAAACATTCGTACAAACAGCGACATTACTAAAAAGGCTTTGACCAGCTGGCATCTTTCCCTGCCAGTCCTGGGGCAGCTTCTTACTGTATATTTCCTAGAGCTCAATCTAGCCTGGCCTTAAAATAACTCAAATGATGGTGGTTCCCTGAAAAAGAGAGAGTTTCTGCAGAAAATGTAATGGCCAGAGACTTGCCTTCTGATTCTGTCCATTGAGGTAAGGCTTTATTACTCCTTTACTCACCTTCAGACCTCTCAGCTTCTTTTTGACAGTGTGGTAGGGCCAGGTTTTTGGGGTGTCTATTGGGAAGGCCTAGCCTCCTCTCTCCCCCACCCTTCTCCCACACTGATGTGGTCACATCTCACACACTGGAGGTATGAGCCATGGGGAGTCCCAGTGTCAGCTGCAAAGTGCCGCTGGTCCCATTTAGGGTCTAAAGGTATTACCACAGTGCGAAAATATCCTTATCTTAACAGAGTGTAGTTTGTATTGGAGGAAGCTTGGCTGTGCCACCGAGGCATATGTCTATGCCACCCCTTTCTTAAACTATATTCTTTTCTTCTGGACCATCAGCACCTCCTGAATAAGGTTATGTCCTTAGTTTGCAGCACAGTTTTCTGTCACTTCTCTCCCCAGCCAACTGTCCTGCAATTTGGTGACCTTCTCATTCTTCCAGTTTCTCCATCTCACTTCCACATTTGTTGATTGTCTGTCCTCCCACTTTGGCTATGCACCTGTGCCAAAAGCATGCCCAAGGCCAAGTGTCATGATCCAGGTTTGGCTGTACCAGCAGTCCTGACAAACCCTTCCTTAAATTTCTCCAAGACTGAGATGCTCACAAAGATCATGATGACACCTTGACATCACATGGCCTTGTGTCTTTGTGTTCATCTCTCCGTATCCACCTATTGTGTCTCACTTAAGGCTGTAAACTTGCTGGTATGGGATGTTACTTTTAATTTGTGGGGGTTAAATAGCACCAGGCAAAAGGAGAGAGGAGTGGGGAGGGAATGAATCAGGTTCCTCAATGTGCCCTCCAGATCAATGACTATTAATAAGAACCTTCAAAATGCCCATCTCTCTTACACTTACAGGGAGAACCCCACCTCACCAGCCCAGACCTTGTGTACCCCATCCCAGCAGGGACTAAGCTTCATTTCAAGTCCAAGTCAAGCTATACTTTGTGGCATTAAATGGGAGTTAAGTACTAAGCAGGCTTTATGCAAACTCTGGGCAAAGAGGGAAGTTTCACCACAAAAGCATTATCAGAGATTGCTGACTCAACCACTGCAGCACCTCATTTTCAACTGCATGAAAGCTGCAGGATTCAGACTCCAATGTCGGGGGGCCAGGGGCTTCAGGGTTTTGGTTGGGGCTGATGTCCCCTTGCAAATTACCCACTGAAGACACAAGCGCAGCTGTGGGCTGTCATGTAATATGAGGCATTTTACTGCAGCCGGGTTGGGGTTTTAAAATAACATGATACCATGCAATGAGCAGTTGGGGAACAGAGCTAGAGAGAGTGCCACTCCAACCCTTGCCTGCTGGGAGCCAGCGGCAGAGCCAGGAAATAAACCCACAGCTCCCAAGACCCAGACTAGCGGCTGAGCCACAGGATCATTCCTCTCCCTCTCCTGCAATCACAGCAACTGCCCCACCCAAGGGCCTGTAAGCTCCCCAGCATACCAGGACCCTGCAGGAAGAGCAGACTTCCAGAACACCCCTGCCAGAAAGACTGAACTGATGCTGGGGCTTGCCCCCATGATGTAGAAAGGGCTCTCGCTACTCAAGACATAATCACTCTGCACCTCTGTGCAGTGCTTGCTGGCAGGGCCCAAGAAAGCCTGGAAAGCTGCTGTTGCTTCCAACCTCCAGGTAGTCAGCTTCCTTTCTCAGGTACAAGAAACCCAGGGAGTCCGGGTTCCTCCATCCTGTACAAAGATTCTTTCCACACCACTAAAAAATGCAACTATCCCATTTCATTCACATGTTCAGAGAAGGAACTTACTGGTCCTGCACACCATCATGTTGTCAATGTCGTGGAGCTTACTCCATGGTGCAACTGGAAGTTGAAATACGTGGTACCCTGAATAGGAAAGCATCAGGCTGGGCAAGTACATCAAAAAGAGTTTTTACAAGCAGTCACCATGTGTTCTCTTTGGTGCCTGTCAGTCCCTTGGAAACATGCAGGTGCTGTGTTAGTGCAATGCCAAGCACTCATTCTGCAGCTGAACTCAAGGGGAGGTGGGTGCCAAATGTACACTAGTGAGCAATGTCCACTGTGCACCAAGTCATTTTGGGGACCTCACAAAGAACAAGCAAACAAAGAAAAAACATATGCCGCCATGTCCAAATGAACGTTGCACAGGAAGCCTATTTCCAGGTATTTTTGATCTCCTGACCTTCAGTTTGCAAGCAGAGCACTCTATTCACTTCATTTTATTTGGTGTAATACCAGTAGAGTTCCTTCATGCCTCTATTACTCAAAGGATTGTGTCAGCTCTTCTAACCACATCATTGCACTAGGAATGTGTATTCAGCTAGACATTCACCGTAAACCCTATGTCTTTTGCATAGTCACCATCTTTGGGAGAACAGCTTTTCCTTTTTTCCAATTCGCCTTTCCTTTTTGTTCATGGATAATATGTGCATGGATATATGCATGTGGCCCTGTTAAAACCCACTTCCACGTGCAACCAACTATCACTGTTCAGCTGGTTATTAGCAGTCAAGGGGTTGAGCCAGATGGACATACCACTGAAAACTTGTGGTAATGACAACATTGCCCTGGTACACAAATGATAGGGTTCCTCATCTCCTCTGTTTCATTGTTCCCTAGAAGTCTAGGTCTTCCAGATTGCAACCTGGTGCTCTATGTTACTAGGGACTTTGGTACTATAGAAAACAAATAGATGGGTGGCTACATGGTTGGAGAGTTGCCAAGCCAACAAAAATAGCTGAGCAATGCCACAGCTTAAGCCAAAAATGGATAACTTCTAAATTGAGAAACTCTTGTATTCCCAGCCAGGTATTCAGGGACCAAGCAGATGCAGTTTAATGCTGCAACTTTCCTAATAAACCCTACAAGACCTAACCTGGGTCTTCATTGCTCCTACAACACATCCTCAGGATGGTAGGTCTACCTTTGAACTGGATACTGAGGTGTACATCCAACTTTTGGGTTGCCTGTTAGTCCATTTTAAACAATCTAAACAGAGGAAGTGAACATGAGATACAGCCCCCTGTCTCATCTTGACAGTGCTCTTTATCTTGGATAAAAATGTCCAGGCTTCCCAGCTCCATAAATCCTTTCCATTTGTAAGGACACAAGGAAAATAACACACATTAAGCAGACCATAAAGTGCTCTAGGCATTGATTCCACACAAAAATTATCACATTTGGAGCACGACATCAATTTGGCCACATGAATTCACAGGCATGCATCTCTTCTCTCCTTTTTGCTTCTTGGGTTATTGCTTATACACAATTTCACATTGTCCCCATTCCCCAAAGGCTGCAGAGGAAGCCAGTGCAAGGGCAGGGATGTTTCTTCCCTGAGACTAGAGGTAGCTCCAGAAGTGTGATGTAGAATTGGCAAGTCCATCTTCAAGGAAGGGAAAGAAGAAAGAAGACAATTGCTTTGGAACAAACCTGGCATAGCTGTTCTTTGCTTGTCTTCTGTTGCCCAGACTACCTGGCCTAGCCAGGACCTTCCTGAAGGAACATTTCATTATCTGTCTGCGCACACCATGTGCTGCAGTCCTGGATCATGGGTCGCCTGGTTCTGGTGACACAAGACTGAGGTTTAGCAGGTCCATTCCTCACTGGGCCACAAACCATTTTGGAGAATGTAAATAAATCCCATTTGCACCTGTAAACTGTAGATAATATTTATTTTCAGACCTTCTTTGCCTATTAACTTTATAATCCCTTTATGGCCAGGACTATGTCCATAGAGCACTCCACACCATACATGCCAAATTTCACATGAGACGTATCGTCCCCACCACTTCTGCCCTACCCAGTCAGAGCAACATGGTACCCTTTTACTCACAGGTTTTCAGGAAGCCTTTGGCACAAGTGTGAAAGAAAATTTGAACTCACAGCCCTGGATCTGCAGCAAAATGCATGAGTTGCTTGGTATCTTATACCAGCTGGAAATAGCAAAATACAAAGCAGACAAAAAGAACAATGTCAGTTCTAGTCTGTGTACATGCTTGGAAAAAATAGGTCTTCGACAAGTGCAGCTCCATCTCAAATAGCAGTGATGTAGGCTGTAGGTACCTCTGAATCCATTAGAGCTCTTAAAAAAATACTATGGTAAGCAGCAAAGTGGGACAGTCATCCCTAGAGCAAACAGCAGGAAATTAGATTTGACACCTTTCTGGATATAAAATGCAAATTTTGAATACTGTACCCTCACTTTTGGAATAACTTCATTTGGACTGTGTCAGATTTTCCATCCTTTGAAATCTTCAGAGCAAGACTAGGCCCATATTCAGATGACCTACTCTTGATGGCTCATTTAATCGTTGTGTGTGTTATGCGCTCAAAAAAAAGCAGGAAATTCTAGTTGTTTTCTCTCCAGAGCTACGAGATCTTCGGATTCCGATGTAGTCAGTGAAGAGACACAGTCATGACAATAAATCATAGAATCATAGAATCATAGAATCATAAAGGTTGGAAAAGACCTCTGAGATCACCTAGTCCAACCGTCAACCCAACACCACCATGACTACTAAACCCTGTCTTGAAGTGCCACATCCACACGTTTTTTGAACACCTCCAGGGACGGTGANGTGCAGGACCCGGCACTTGGCCTTGTTGAACCTCATACTCGGCCCATCGATCCAGCCTGTCCAGATCCCTCTGCAGAGCCTTCCTGCCCTCAAGCAGATCGACATTCCCACCTACCTTGGTGTCATCTGCAAACTTACTGAGGGTGCACTCAATCCTCTCATCCAGATCATTGATAAAGACATTAAACAAGGCTGGCCCCAATACTGAGCCCTGGGGAACACTGCTTGTGACCGGCCGCCAACTGGATTGAACTCCATTCACCACCACTCTCTGGGCACGGCCAGCCAGCCAGTTTCTAACCCAGCGAAGGGTGCACCCATCCACACCATGAGCTGCCAGCTTCTCCAGGAGAATGCTGTGGGAGACAGTGTCAAACGCTTTACTAAAGTCCAGGTAGATAACATCCACAGCCTTTCCCTCATCCGCTAGGCGGGTCACCCAGTCATAGAAGGAGATCAAGTTGGTCAAGCAGGACCTGCCTTTCATGAATCCATGCTGACTGGGCCTGATCCTCTGGTTGTTCTGAATGCGATCATTGAGCATACCCAAGATGAACTGCTCCATAATCTTCCCCAGCACCGAGGTTAGACTGACAGGCCTGTAGATCCCTGGATCCTCCTTCTGGCCCTTCTTGTAGATGAGCGTCATGTTGGCCAGCCTCCAGTCATGGACATCTGAGGAAGAACTGAGGAATGCCATAGAGAAATGAACATCAGCTAAAACACAGTCTGTTTGGGGACTTTCTGCTGGGGTTACAGCTTTGGCTTTTTAGTTGGCTAAGAAGTTATGGCAGGTAAAGGGAGAAAATCAGAACAGTCACTTCCCCCTTCTGTGGGATGAAAGCATCCAACATCTCCCTGATCTGTCCCCACTGGGGACCACCCCTCTACTCCATCTCTCTGTCATGCATAAGCACTGTAACAGGGGTAACACGACCATTTGTCTTCAGCAAAGAAAGGGTTAAGCAGTGCCAGGAACGCCTTGTAAACAGACTGAAAGTGTAACCTTTGCTTATAAATCATGTGTTCAGCCCCAGAACATGTCTTTAATACTGTAATTACATTCAGAACTTGCTGTTTCAGTTAAGGAAATACGAGCTTCTCTCCAAATGGCACCAGGGCTGACCTTAAATGATACGTTAGCTCCCCGAAACAGCCGCAGAGCCCCACGGCTTCCAGCATCCCATTCCCGGGCGACAGGGCAGGGAGGAGCACGCGTAGGGCTGTGTCACCCTGGGTTTTGTGAAATTTGCCTGCAGGGACCCTGCCTCCAGCCAGCAGTTCCCTGAGAGAGAAAAACTGCCCACAGGCGTCAGATTGGCTTTGCAGCTGTGGCTGACGGGAGTCCAGATCCTCGGCAGCTTGGGAGCACACAGAACCTTGGCCATTAGCAGTAGGGCAAGGGGACAGGCATTACTGCTGGAGCATGGCATCCCTTCTGGTTTGGGGCTTACAGGACATGATGCTGAGGTCAAGCCCTGTCCAACCAGCCCTTGCTGTTGCCCACCACCACAGCACCAGGATCTCCCTGCTCTTCCAGGGGCTTCTACCATGGCTCTACTGCTCAGGGCTTGGACGATGATGCCTCTTTTGCAGCTTTCTTCCTTTTGTGGGCACAGTCTGTCCTCACAATCCCTGTGGAATGAGCAATTATCAAGAGCAGGGTGAGGGCAACAAGGCAGCTCCCTTTCTGGTCCTAGCTCTGCTTCTGCACTAGCCTCTCCCTGGAAGCAGGCTGATGTCTCTCTCTGGTCACTGCATGGCTGCAGCAGACAACACAGCTCACAAGACCATCCTCAGGGTGGTCCCAGTTAGGGTCTGCCTTACCTCTCAACTCCTAGTCACAAATTAAAAGTCAGGAACTTAGAAAGAGGTTTCCACCACAACAGCACTGTGCAGGCAGCTGGCCAGACCTGCACAAGGCAAGAGCAAGGCTCCTAGTGGTGTTGCCTGCAGTTACTGGATCCAGCTGGAGCAGGTCAGAGACTGCACAGGTAACCCCACAGGGCACAGCTCCCAGCACTGACACCCACCACAACAATGTCAGCCAGGAGTATTCCTGGGAGGAAAACTGGATACAGACCCTCTTCTCTGGAGGGAAAAGCTGCACAAACACCATTTGGCTGCAGGGCTCAAGTCCATTCCCCAGCCCATTTTAGTATCCGTACAGGCTCAGAAGAGGAGCTAGAGGACCTGCAGGATATCTGCAGCAAAGAAAGAACCTGAAGACCCAAGGTCCCAGAAAGGCATTGTCCCCAGCCCAGTGTGCAGAGACATCTGTACAGGGAGCTGCCTGGCATGGTGGGGTTATCACCTGTCCTTGGATAGCTACTGTGCAACCAAGATTTTCATTTATTCCCAGGGCATATATATTATTTTCTTCTGGTTAACCCCAGGGTTATTTTCACCCCCATTCACCTCCTCTCCATACCTGTTTCCTGCAGAAAATGTGTACCAGCAGCTTCTTACACATGCTTGGGAAGGTTTTTCAGGCCTGATCACAAACCTTCCACAGATTTGTTTTCTCCAGTAATTTGACTTTCTGTGGGTCGATCAGCAAGAAAATAAAAATGGAAACCATAATGGCAGTATGGTTCTAGCTCCCAGCTGGTCTGCCCTGGGTTAATTACTTGAGCTAAAACTTGTTGAAAGTTTAGCAGAACGTTCAGTTTCCATTGCAAAGCGAGGCATAGTTGCTTCTTCCTAGACCCATTTAGTCTTCCTTAGGATGTCACAATGTGCTGTTTCCAAGGCATCTCAAATGGACAAACGAAGTGCAGAGCTAAGTATCTCCAAAGAGCGGCTGGCAAGATCCTGCAATAAGCAGATATTCTGCCAGCACCTCCTGAATTTCTGGAGCTCTTAAAGTAGTAAACAGGGTTATCACATTGCAATGAACTCCCAAGATCTCTCTGGATTGGATCCATTTTCCATCCCCTTCATGGGAGTGATCCAGGAGCTGGATGATTCATTAGCAGCGGCTGGCCAGAGCATGCAGCAACAGCACACCTCCTGGGTTTTTATGGGAACAGTTGTATTGTCCTCACTGCAGAAACACTGGTGCGTTTCAATTCACAGCTGCCTCACTGTTGTCCTTACTGAATCCTCACTTGGAAGATCTTGCTTTCCCCTTATATTTGTTTTTCCAAGCATCAAAAGGGCAAGGAATGCCAAGGGCAAAGCTGGACCAGCAGATTATGGTCTATTGTTGGTGACATCAAACAATATAGTCTCAAATGTCACTTTGCAAAACATGCACCAATGGTTCCCCTTTAAATTACATGTGTATCCTTCACATTGGGCAAGAAATTCAAATGCTCACATCCCTCTCCCAAATACCTACCACATCTGCAGGGGTGATGTGGTGGCCTGACCATCTACCTGAGGTCAGGTGAGCCCTGATGCAGAGACTACCACTGTCTTATCCAGGGTCTGTAGGTAGTATGTGTTTCATTGTTCGCACCTGTTGGGACACCACAATAGCCTGTTGGCCTAGATGGAAAACCAAGCTCCTGGGCTATTTTGGTTTGGAAATGTAATGAAATCAATGAGGGCAGAGGTTAATAAAAGCAGCACAATGCTGGTCAGTGCAGTCCTGTAGAACTGGCTGTTGAAGTGATACGTAGTTTTCAAACTTGCTGTTGAAAACACTTCTTGCAATTGAGCCAGTTCCTATACAATTCCTGAGTCTTAACCTCTAACTCAGCAACTAGGAATTTACTCCCTTTCTCTTAGGAAGCCTGAGCATAGTAGTTCTTCAAGGATCTTGAATTTCTGAATGCGTGATAATCTTCCACCTTTGCTCGCTATCAGGTAATTTCTTGCTTGAAAAAGCCTCCTTCAGCTTTTACAACCTGTCTCCCCAAATATGCTTTTATTTCCTCTCTCCTTCCATTGAAAAACCTTAGCATCTATACTGGATCTGTGCCTTTCCAGCAACACATGGCTGATGGCCTTTGAGGCTTGGGTCCCTCTCTGGGCAAGATTGCCTAGAACTGATCTGCCCCACAATGCTGAGGAGCAGGGATTGCAGCTGCACAGCCTTTTTCAGTTACATCCCAGTTTTTTTCAGGGAAGAAGTACTCAGCCTTGCCCAAAGCACCGGAGAAATCTTCCATCTTACACACAGGGTACATGCCAGAGTTTTACCACATCTCTGTAATTCCTTCTAAGCCCACATTCCTGGTAACAGCAAGGCAGATCCATTCAATTTAATGCAGGGAAGGGAAGGAAAAACAACCTCTTCTTTATTCTAGGGTGTCCATCCTATCACTGCTGCTCCCACAGAATGCATTTGAACAGGTTAAACTGTCTTCTATTAGTGCCCTTGTGCCTCTGGGAGAATACCACAATACCATATCAATTTAGATTGTCAAACTTCAGCTGCAGTGGTATGGCGGGACTGTTGTAGAACTGATTTATGTGACTAAGTGGATGTGGTGTGGTTGAATCTGGCTTCAGAAATCACAGCTTTTCCACAAGACCTCCTCCTCCTCTTCCCTCTAAGTTTGCTGTGAGATTTTAGTACAGATAGGTCCAAGACAAGAGGAAGTGGACCTCACATAATGGGATTTTTCTGCCATGCATTTTTGGGAAGGCGGAACCAAGGAAAAGGAGAGCTCAGACTCCACTCACTGACTCGTGGACAGGAGCGGAAAATTGGCTACAGAGCAAGAACCGTCGGATAATTCTCAATGGGATCCTTTCTAAGCGGGAAGGAAGTAACTTGTGGAATACCACAAGGATTAGCACTGGGCCTGCACAGCTTTTAATTATTTATATTGTATAAATTAGAGCTGGGGAGCACTTGGAGGGGAAAAAAACCAACCTTACCTGGCAAGCCAACTCCTCTTCCTCCAAACCCATCTTTCACACTATTTCATGTCTACTCTCTCCCTTCTCCTTTTCAGCCCTCTACTCTCTATCATTACCCTTTTTTTTTCCTTTTTACCTTCCTTTGCTCTAAGACAGTATGACATGATGCTATGCTCTGATACAGTCTATATACATTGCACTCCACCAGCCTGTGATCTCAGAGGGAGGCACAGTCAAGGCTGTGCTGGCATTTTGACTTTTAACCTGTTTATTGCCAGTCATTAGTTATATGTAATTCATTAGGTCCTTGCTGCAGTAGGGCACCGTGCCTTCCTATAACAAGAGAGAGTTTCTGCCCGAGGAGCCAGGGAGTTATGAGCCAGGTCTAGGCAGGAACCTCATGCTGCAGCTGATCTCTCTGTCCCAAGTACTACTCTAGTTATGTCCTCATGGTACCTTAGCATGACACAGTCCAGAAAGGAGTTTTACTGACTGCCACCCTGGCCAGCAGGAACGTCAATGCCCACCCAACTCAGCAAGCATTGAAGGAAGTGGATCTTGGGGTCTGCTAAATTTCATGCTCAGTCTACCAATGGCCAATGTTTTGGATGAGGGGGGTGTCCAGGCCAACTAAGACCAGACCCAGGGAGCAGGTCATTCTCAGACTTGCTATGCCAAAATCTCTGGTGCAGTGACACCTGGGAGGTGACAAAGGACAAGCCCATTTCATGCCACCATCACTCCCACGCTGCTGATTCCAGGCTGTGCAGAATGACATTGCCATCACTTTCAAGGGGCATTTTTATTTCCAGTCCCACTGAAACAGGGGCTTGGGTCTTGTTCTTTAATTAAAAGAAGTGATAGGAAACTGTCAGTCCCTTTACTTTGTAGAAGTAGGTCCTGAGCTTTTCTCTAGTGCTGTCCCACTTCAGTGGGTCAGCTGGCTGCAGAGGTTGAGGGCTGAACATGAGCCACCTGCAGAGTAAGATTTCTAGTGTTTGCTCTTTTCTTTCTTAACTGAGGCAATATGACTATGCAGTGAGTAAACCAACTCAATCTGCAGCTTCACAGGGTGAACACGCAATTGGGAGGAAAAGTCAGGAGCCATGAATTTTGTGGTGAAAAGGAATCATCGGAGCCCTCATCTGACTCATCTTGCATTTTCCCAGCAAAACTTTTTTTTTTAAAGGGATGAACTAAAACACATGAGAAAGAGATACACAGCCTCAATTTAGGGGCACATGAACTGCTTTCTTCACATAAGACTAAAGAAATACATGTTCAGCCTGGGAGTAACTCCATCAGCTTCTACAGTCACACCAAGTCTAGATCTGATTCACAGAACAGAAGAAAACAAACAAACAAACTCCAAGAAGGTCAAACAGCCAAAGAAAGCGAGAAGAATGGAATGGGAAACCCAGTCAGTGGTTTCCCTAATGTCCTGAACATCTCATAGGCCTGAACCCTGAACCCACTACATAAGCACATACATTTTTTATTGCAATACAGGTATTTCAAAGCATTGGGATCTTTGGCAATTGAGCTTATCTCTGTCTATACAGCCCCCGCCAAGAGCCAAAGGCGATCAGTTTCATAGCTAAGGTGGCTAACTAGGATCACACAAGGACTGAGGTTTGGGATTGCTTGTCCCTATGCTCTACAACCACTCATTCAGCAGCAAAGCAGGTAGAAAGTGATGTGGTGGAAACGGATGTTCCCCTCAGACTGACCTTTCCTGGGGGAAGCAAATTCATTGAGGCAAAAGCTTTTCTAGCCCCAATACATTCTTCTTCAATGAAATATTGGTGCTTCCACTCACAGGAATGGAGATTTCCATCCCAAACCAGTGTGCTGATATCCTTTCTCTGATGGCAGCCAAAACTTAATGACTTGGAGGAAAGCAATAAACTGCCATAATGCACCTGGCCAATTTTATGTGGCTGAAAGAAGGGGAGGAAGGGGCTAATTCCTTCCTGGCTCCAGGATGATCCCTCCACTGATGCCTGAGATCTCATTACATTCCTCTTTCCTTGCATGGCTCCAAATGTTTCAGACCCAGTGTTTATCCTGCCACACTGCTGAACTTGCAGAAGGAGTGTTGGGTTGAATGAAATGAATGATCTCTTGTTCACCTTTGCTCCAAGCATGGGATCTTGTCAGAGGGGACAGAGTCTGACCCAACTGCACCTTCCTTCATCTAGAGACTTAAGCCCCATTCAAAACTAAGGCTGGCACTCTCCAGACCCATGACAATGTTTCCTATCAATGTCCTTGTGAACTTGCAGTCATCTAGTCCTGGATAGGATCGCAGCAAAGGCAGAAGAAGCACATGTGATCAGACAAGGCCGAAGAACAGCATCAGAGGACCTGAGGAACAATGAGAGCCAGTGAGCTAGTCCTTAGCATGTGCAATGTTCTGCAAGAGCTCAGGGAATGGCTTTCAGCTATGCCTGGAAGGGGTCCAGAAGTCTCTCTGAGAATAACGTGTTGCCCATTTCCATCTAAAATTTATGCTGAGCTAAGGACACAGACAGAGGCCATCTGGTTTGAATGCCACAGAAATGCCTGCCAGCGCATGACCAGCTGTCTTGATCATCACCACCAGTGAGGGAGGCTGTCAATATGGTTGTGATTTGACTGTGAGAGTAGGCCAGGGGAAACTGAGGCAAGGCATGTTTTAAAAAGAAGTGTCTCTGATGAGACAGGAGGAACAGCCAGACCAAGAACACAATCCAGCTCCCCAGAGCCTCCCCAGTCCAGTTCTGGAGCCAAAAGATTTTACGTCTTCCTGTTGTACATGTATAGTCAAAACCTGTCTCAAGAGCCTGCCAGGCTTGTCAGTACAAACTCCAGACCTCCTTCTGTACTGAATATTTGTTAGCTGCATCTCCTGAGTATGCTCCATCCCAGTGGTCACATAACACAGGCGTCATCTGATCCACAATCACAGATAGACTTGAGGTTACAAATATGAATGTGCTGCAGTGTATTTGCAAGCCCCCTCAGGTGACATGATGAACACACACATCTGTGCTTCACCATGTTGCAAGCCACTGCGTTCCTGAAAGTTTCTGGTGTCTGCTCTCTGTCCTTCATGCAATGCAAACACAGCCCCAGCTGTCATGACTAGCTGCACCAGCCAAACCACTTCTGTAATCAATGAGGTGGGAGTGAGAGTATCCCATGGGAACCAGAGCATCCCTTGCATCCCTGTGGACAGAGTAAACAAAAATCTCCATGACTTTGCTCTGCTTGGACACAGTGCACATGACCTCCAAGCCCACAGGAGGGTTGTACAGGCATCTCATCAGAGAATGACACTCACCCTGTGCCATGCAGCCACAGACCATAGCCAGAACTTGCCTGTTTTCTTTGTCTGCCACCTCCTGTTACCTCGACTTTCTACGAAACATGACTAGTGTCATGCATGTTTGCTCTGCCCACTTGGTTACTTAATTTTTAACCCACTTGGTTACTTTCAACCAGCTTCCATAATAGGAGCTCAGATTCATAACTAGACACTGATATTTGGGAATGTTTATCTTGAACCGATTCCTACTCTTATAAAGGAAATGTGACTGAGGGAAGTTCAACCCTAATTAGCCATCAGAGCATCTACATGAGACACCACATGTTCTTTGAAGAACCTCAGCCATGGGACAAGTTTCAGCAGGAACCTACACCTTCTGAGAAGCCAAAGTGAGCCAGCTGTGAGACAGAGCTCTGCAGGTGGTCAAGTACCCACCATCCTGCCCTGCCCTGTCCTGTCCTCTTCTGACACAGAGCAGAACAACCTCTTAGGAGGAAGCAGGATGAGGCAGAGCACAGGAAGCAGCAGTAGCACCAGAGCATACCCAATCAGCAAAAAAAGAGTCCTGCATGGGAAGATACTCAACCTGTCCTTATGTGGCTCAGCCCAAGGGCTATGGAGAGGCAGGGCAGAAAGTCTCCTTCCAGTCAAGCCAATCTGCAGTGGAAAAGCTTTGGCTAGGAAAGGAAAAAGCTTTTATGTCAACATTTAATTACATGCATGATGCATCCTTCCTTATGAAGGTTGAAGAGGGCAAAGTGTTTCTGTTGAAACAATAACAGAAAGGGAAAGTTTCCACATCCCTGTTCTCAGGATAAACAGAGGGGTGGGTGGCAAGGGCTTGTAGTCTATCGTTTGCTGACAGCTTTGCTTTGTATTTCTGAAACAAAGCAATCAAGAACCCAGATGGCTGCCTATGAACCCCACCTTCCAGTCCCTCCTATTTTACGAAGTGCCTTTTATTTTTAACATGGTTCCCTAAATGAATGAGCTTATGCAATCTCACTGTCTGCATGTCAGACTCTCTCCATCTGTCCCCCGCCTTAGCAGCTCTGGAGCCTGTAGGCCCTTTCCACTGAGTTTTCTCAAAGGAAAGAGATCTCAAATATAGGAAACTACTGCCAGATTTGTGAAAAGAAGCATCGAGAGAGAGGATACAGTTTGTATTAGGGATCCTGTTGCATGGTAGGGTAAGTGAACTCAGACAATCCACATACAGGTGCACCACCACTTATTACATTTAGGCTCTAAGGCCAGGCTGTCCAAGGGTCACAGCCTTGATCAAAGAGTAGCAAGAGCTTGTATGCAAAAAGCCCAAAACAAACCATGCTCCCCACAGCATCTGAGGTGCTGTGCTCCTCTGGGCCCAGACACTGCTGGGTTTGGAGATGCCTCTGGGCCACCCATGGGAACACAAGAAGGCCTTGCTGGAGGAAAACAGCTAGCAGAACCTTACCAGTAGCCACAGGCTGCTGTGCCAACTCAGTGCCAAAGGAGTCACAGCCTGAAAGACTTCACCCTGAGCATCCTAACTAACCTGCTAGGGTTGTCCTTTCCTACAGAGGACACGAAGAGATGGCTATGCCTCTTTACAAAGAGCCTGGCAGAAGCTGGTGGCTGCATTTAGGTGGCCTCACTCTTTGAGGGGAGTTCATCTCCAGCAGAGGAGAATCAAAGGCATTACAAAGCTCAGGCTGAAAATGGGTGCTCTGCTCTGGGGTTTGTTTCTAGTGCAAGACCCTGGACAAGGGGAATAAAGACCATCCACTGAGATTTCTCACCTGGACCCTAGGAAACAGTTCATAGTAATGTCCCTCAAAGACTGGTTTAATGTGCTTGTACCTTGGGGCTGTGTCTGGTGGTCTCAGTCTCTCTTATGGGACATTGGTTCCCCTCTCTTCCCACAAGGAAGATATGATAGTGCAATGTTTCCATCACTGAGGAAGGGGAAAACAACAAACTGCTGCATGGATCTATGGCATGGTTGGACTCGGAGTCACTCAACCAGAGGTCCTGTACTGTTAGCAGCAATTCCTTGCCAGCCCTCTGTGTCTCACTTTTCCAGCAGAGCCCTCTGAATCCTACTGCTCCTGCAGCTGCAATGCGCAGGTCCCGTCAACACTGGGATTAGATTTGTTACAGCCTCCCTCATTTTGCAAGACTGTTTCAGGCACTCTTGTTTGTCTTGGGGACATTACTGATGTACTCAAACAGAATCATCAGCCGAGACCAAGTTTCTCAAGCTGCCACCCTCTCTTGCAGCAGCAAGAATCTAGATGAACAGGTCTTGGCTTCAGGGAAGGGGCTGAGTCTATCAGCTCTGTCTCACACCACCACACAAGTGCAAAGCTAACCAACCCAGCCCTTTTTTCAGCACCACCCCAGGGGTGGGTGCTGTGGGCATGAAGTGGCTCTCTGTGGTTCAGAGAAGCCAACTTCCTTGCAAGGGGTACCCCCACTGGGATGGCATCCCAACATCTTCCCACTTCTGCCTCTTTGCCAGCCAAACTCCAGCTTCCTAGTTGCTGCTTTCTCGTGTGTCTGTCTCATTCCCAGCTGTGCTGAGGCTCCTCCACCCGCTATCAGGCAGTGGAGCTCACCACAAATTACTGACTCCATGTGTCTGCAGGAAACATGCCCCATCATTGGGGGGTGGGTGGGAAGAGGAGAAGGGTGTGTTAGCTCTGTGCCAAACACACACATGGTGCTCCCTCCAACTGCCATTTTTTTCCCTGCAAGGGTGCTACAGCTCCAAGGAAAGCTCTCTGAACACACAGAGCAACTGACGGCTCGGACAACGTGGCTTCAGAGCCCTAAGCCCAGCTGTGGTTCTCTGCCCCAGCCCCTGTGCTCACACAACACTTTCCACTTCATACAGACGCTGCTTAGCTAACCAAAGACCAGGCTGCAGGAGTCAGCAAACCTCCAAAGGGGAGGATGTGAAGGAAGAGGGAGGCACTGCTATTTGCTCTGGGGCAAGCAACCCTTCTGGGCTGAACACACCTCTCAGCAAGGAGCAGCGTTGCATGCCAATGTGCCTCTGCTGGGGGCACTTCTCACCATCTTGCTGATGGTGTGATTCAAGAACAAGCATCCATCTGCAGCCACTTTCCCTCCCCATACTAGCAGTTTTCCATCACTGCCAATATTTTCTTTTCCTTCCCTTTCCCCAGGACAACCCTGCAACCTGTCTGAATCCCATCAGCCCTTTCCTGGGACTGCAGGCATCTGTTGGCCTTTCTAGGATGCAGAAGACCATTTCTTGCTCCTGTTTCACCAAAGAGCTGTGAGAAGATTCAGAGCTTGGAGCTTTGCTTCTCTCCTGTTTCCTCAAGCAAATGTCACTGGAATTGAGGCTGAGGGCAGAGGCTTCAGCTGGGAGCCTTGGAAAGACAAAAACCATTAGCCATCAAGGACTGATCTGCCAGAAATGCTGTCTAGAGTGTTCTTCCAGAGATTATCTGGGAAGATCTGGGGTGCTTATCCTACTTGCCAGGCTAAAACTGAGCAGCATTGGTGACTCCAGACTCCCTTCCTTCCTACTGTGAGGGACCAGGTGAAATGTCCATAAGTTTGGCATGAGGAGAGATGCTAGGAGAGCTCTCAAGAGATCTATGTTCTTAGTGTGCTCATGTCTTCCTTCAAAATAGATAAAATGCAAACGCTGGTATCTCCCCCAAAACGACTGAAACCTTTTATATACATGTACTGCTGTCAAGCCCAGCACAGGGTAGTCGAGGCTGGTGTTAAGCAGACCTTTACTAGTTGGATTCACACCCCAGCTCTTCCTGCCTGGATTGTTGTACCTTCCATTGTTGTTCATGCTCCACCATGGCCATTGCTCAGAGCCAAATCAGCAAAGCCTGGGTTTCTCCAGGTTTCTCCAAGAAAGCACCTAATAACTTGGACTCTACTCTGAGACTTGAGAAGTGATGCTACAGTGTCCACCTGAGCCACACTTGTTAGTGTGACCAAGGTCACATTTGGACTTAAACTCTTCAGCAAATATTCCCTTACAGACTTTTCTTTGCTCCTTTTGTTTTATGTCCCACACAAGATGAGCTTCTTGGTGCTTCCCAGTGTCTACCCACAAGAGTTCTTAAATACAGAAGAACTGCTAAGCAAACAGGGCTGAGTCTGATGCAAGGGCAAGATGTATTTTGCTGGAACTGACTTTGGGTGAACTACTTCAAATACAGGAAAGGCTGTGAATGCCCCCCAAACCACAGTGTCATTCTCCAGCATGCCTCCCCCACCCACTGATGAGTAGAAAGTGTCTGAGTTTGCAGCTGCTGGGAGGTGACTGGAGAAATGTGCAAAATACCCTGGGGGGTGGGGGGGAACAAACAAAAAACAAATAAGGATTGAAATATGCTGATGTCATTTAACCAACACAGTCACCATCTCAGTGTAAGCTACACCAAAGGGCAACCAAGACTCCAGGAAGGAAAGCCGAGCTTGATTTCATATGCAGTTTTACAGAGCCTCTGACCTCAACAGGAAAAACAAAATCCCCAGGTGGGTGAGAGGTGAAAGTCGTGCACATTTCTTTGTCCAATATTTGCTAATGTCTAAGAGTGGGACAGGCAGGAAAAGACCCCACAGATATTACATGAGGACTGCCTGGTTGAAAAAGAAAATTAATATTTTGAGTCCTGACAGCAGGCTTTTTGCTCTGCCTGGCTGCAAACGGGTTTCTTACTGCAGGGTGTTTTTCATCATTGGGCTGAGCACCAGCAAAGAGAAGCACAAGTCATGCTGGTCTCTACTGGGAAGGCCCTGGAAGACTTGGCTGACTGGAGGGCTGACACAGATCACAAAGGTGAACAGCAGGAACCCATGAGCCTCACACTGAGACAAGAAGCAGGGGGAGCTGCCGTCTGGTCCAGCTCTGATCACCTCTGATCACCTAGGATTGTCATCAAGCCATGTTTCCCAGTTCGCTCTCCATCTGTCCTCTCCCTTCCCAGATGAGTGAGCAATGCTCTAGCCAGGACAGTCTCTCCAATGGGTAACTGGACATTGGGTTACTGTAATACAGCTCCCAGAATTGAGATGAGTTACCTGTGCTATCCAGGACCTAACTTGGTAGATAGGGGGTAGAGAAGCAAGAAACCTGAGTTTCTGCTCTGTTCTCACACACTGGGCAGGTAGTTCACCTTGGTGTCCCCACCTAAGAACTGTGGATGATCTGCTAACATCCTGTGCAGTTACATACCCTTCCTGAAGTGAAAATACAGTGAGGGGTTTGCATATTTTCTCGGACATTCCTCATGGCTTATCACCATCTAAATGTCAGCTGTGAGTCTGGGCTTTCAGGCATCTTCTGCAGCATGGCCACATGGTGCTACCCAGGGGATTGAGAGGCATCATTCCAAAGCAAATGCTTGCTTGGCTTCATAATAGTATCTTTGCAAGACAAATCACACCACTCCCTGCCTTCCCCATCCAAAAGCAGCATTTATAATCAGAGTTTTTATTTTGTGAAGCAGAGCTGCACCCTGACCTCTGAGAGGGAAGGGAGAAGATGCCTCCTCTCTCCTGGAAGGAGGTCTGTCTTTGGTCTCGGTCTGGAATGGCATAGATGAGTTCAGCAGGGGCAGCACCCAGTGCTGGTAGGAACGGTCCCTTTGACACAGCCCATTTGAGGTTTGGAATGAGCAACAGTGGTGGGAAGGAATTAAACACCATAAAAATGTAGAAGGAGTGCTAAAGACATACACTGCCATTTAAATAGGTTGTCATGATTAAAACCCGATGTGTCGTAAGATCTTATGGGCATCTCATTAAAAACCTATTACTTAAAAAACACAGCTTAGATGGGAATGTTGTTAAAGGGCAACTTAAAATAAAACTGACCATCTGGTCCTCATTAGGCAATTGTCTATAACCACTGTGTTATTATAAAATCCACTGTGTGCTCCACATCTGCTTATCTCCTGCCTGTCCCTAAAAGGGCAACACCAGCTGAGACTCAAAGTCTGGAAGGGGCATGGTCTTGGGGAGGCATAGGGGGTCTATGCTCATGTAGGATTTCTAGGTGATAGTGATCAGCTCTTCCCATGTTACACATCTGTCCATGCACCCCCTTATTCTTTTATTTATCCCCATGCCTTCTATCCATCCCTGCATGGTATTTCTGTTGCAGCACTCACTTTCTTTGTCTGTCTTCCAACATAGCTGGGCCTTGCCCAGTGCCTGCAGCACACCTAAAGCACACACAGCTAGCAACCCCAGTGGGACCAGGGGCTCCAGGCTCTTTCACCCCAAACCACAACAGTGTGATCCCAAGACCAGTGCCCTATGCTGCATCCCCAGACTGCCTGCACTGCAAAAGCATGGAGGGTATCAGCATCACAAGAGGAACATGAAAGACAAGGACCCATCCCCAGTAAACACTAGCCTGATAAGTCAAATATTTCCTGGAGGTGTTGGATTTGCATGTGGTGTCTATCTACCAAACACAGACTCCTCCAGGGATTCCTTGTCCCAAGGCAGCCCCAGTGGAATAACACAACCACACTGTCGATACAAAGCCTACATGCAGAGGCATCAAAATTTTTATCAAAAATATTACAGGAAATCCCATTTCAACACAGGAAATCCTCCAAATATGCACAGAAAAGACTTTCTGTGTAGAAAATAAAAGGGATCAACACCACAAAAAAAAATTATGAACAGGACAATGCTTTGAGTTTGTTAATTGCAGAGTTTAGGATGAAGGTGCTTTGTAGGAACAGCTGAGGGAATTTCAATCAAAGGCAGGCATACACTGACAAGAGTTGTCACCAGAGAAGTTTGTCCTCCAGACTATGCGTGGGAGCAGGCCCACGTGCTGATTATGGGGACCAGCAACAACCCCAGATGAGACAAACAACGAACCAGTTCAGGGTTCATGCCAAGAGCCCAGTCAGGATCAAAAGGATATAGCGCCAAAGACAGGGCTGGAGACAACCCACAGCCCACATCAGAGGTACGTATATAGTGGAGAATAGGTTCAAGGTCTGTCCAGGAGGCAGGATCAGAGGCAAGGCTACAGCCAGGCATACCTACAACATAGCTCAGGAAAGGACCAAAGACCCTGGGCTGAGCTGAAATGGGGCTTCTGGGGCATGGACTCAGGGTGTGGGTATAGGTCCCAGGAAGGCTAGTTAGGACAATTAATGCCTATCAGTACACTGAGGGACCTGTTAGAAAAGATTCTGTACCAAGGGAGGTTGGAGACAGGGGTGTTGTGAGAAGAGGAGTGACTTCAGTAAAGCATCGAGTCTGCACTGGAACAACTCACAAAATCATTTCCTTCATCTCAGCGTAATCTCCAAGCACTCCAACTACACCTGCAAGAGGGCCCCTGCCTGTGGCTTTCCTACACATACATAGCAGGTCAAAACAGCCCCAGGACACAGCCACAGAGCTCAAACACATCCAGAATGTCACAGCTCGTCTAGATTTGGTAGAAGAAATTGCCTTCCCTCTATGAGCACCTTATTTTCCACAAGAAGAATAACTGAAACTAAGGCATAACCTCTCTGTGTTGACATCAGCACTTCAGCTGCCACCTAGAATAGAGCCCATTATTTTTCGTGGCCATGAGAACAAAGGGGATATGCAAGGCATGCTATCCACAGCAGGGACTTCACCTACGCATGTTACATCAGTGAAGGCCACCTACTTTAATCTGTATAGTGGCTTCACTGACCCCTCTCAAACCTCTGTCATAGACATGCTATCTACAGCCAAGTGACCTTCCTTTCAGCTGGCTCCAACAGGAGTGAATTAATTAATTCTTCTTTCCTGAAAGGGCTTGCAGTAAAGTTAACCTCCTCTTCCAAGCTCAGGCTAACATGAGGATAGACAAAACCCTGAGCAGATGTGAGCATCTCCTACCTCACCATGGCAAGACAGATGTATTTTAACTATGCCACCTCTTCCACAAAAAGCAGGCACCTTTGCCCCCACCCCAAGCAAGAGGAATCCTTTAGGACTTCAGAAAGTGATGCGTAATGTATGTGCCTCCCTATATACCCAGCTGTGAAGAGGATGACCACCATACCTGAGAAGTGCTTACAAGAGGTGTTCTCCAAGAGCATCTTCCACTGCAGGAGACTGAATGTTAATAACATTGATGATGTAATAACGTTTACTCTTCACTTTCTCCTCTCCCTTCTCCGTCAGCCTGCATCCTCCAGAGAGTCAGCTTACTTAAACCAGAATTAATTCCTGCCCACAGTGTCTTCCTAGCCTTCAAGTGCAACAGTGAGAAAAACTGCGTCCTTCTGTCTGGTTTCTCTGAACTCACAGCTGGCTCCAAGCATTTCAGGAGCGTGGGCATGGCTGCATGTTGCCACCCCAAGGACTGGGCTGCTTCTGTTGTGTGGAGACATGCCAAGTCATGTTGCAGAATTGGGGGCAAACCATTGAGAGGTGACTCTGTTGTTCTTTCTGCCCTAGGAGGTGAAAGATAGGGGCAGTGACTGCCCTTCTGGGAAGAGATGAGCTTCAGAAAAGCCTCAAGCACAGAAACCTCACTCTTTCCCCAGATGCATCCAGCCTGGCATTTCTGCTCTGCACAACAACTCCCTGCCTTAGGCAACCACTTGCTTGACTTGTCACTAGAGTCTGACCCTCTCCACAGCATCCAGCTAGCATACGCCTCCATGCAAAGGATGTGGGACCACACTTTTCTGGTGTAATACATTTATTCATCCATCCAGCATACACAGGACCAAACCAATGGGGGCTCCTCCATTTATAGACCTTGAGTTCAGGAAGCAGAGACAGGACCACTCTGAATGTCCAAACCATCTTTCCATGTCCAAGGACATGGGGCTTCTTCCAAGAGGCAAGGCTCAGAGGAGGAGCACTTTCAATATAAAGCACAGGCAATTCTGACCAGGAGGAACATACAAATAGCCCACAGTCATGGCATGTGAGCTCATGAACCCAGGACACGCCGCCTGTCAATCCTACCCGAAGTGGTAGAGAGACAGGTTTCCAAGAAAGAGCCAACACCATTGGAGAAATGGCTTTTGGCTTGCTCACAGAGAAGGAAGGAGAAGGAGGGGGAGGAAACAGGTGCTAGTTCAGTAGGAAATGGCAACTGTAGGAACAACATCCTGACCCCGTTTTGTTTTAGAGTAGCTGGACCCATGAAACAGGTTCTGCTGGAGTTTTCCTCTTACCTTCCCTGGGAAAAAGTCAGTGATTTGCAGTTTGCTCCAAGTATTCACCCTGACACAAGTGCTCTGTGTTTATCACAAACATACGCCTCCTACCCCCAGGCTCTGGAGAACAGGGTCAAATGCTGTTTCAGGAACATGGCAGGGGGGGTGGTGGTGTGCTTGTTTGTTTGTTTGTTTGTCATTGGGATGTTGTGAGGGCTGCTTGGCTTGTTTGTTTGTTTCTTAAATCTCCCAGGGGAAGTTTCTGGCAGAAAGCACCTCCTGAGCAAGCTTGGACCAGCATGTGCTTTGGCTGGGAACTGAGGCGATCTGCGTATGAAGAAACAAGAGGTGAAGAGGAGAAGTGTCAGGCCAGAGGGCTAAGAATTTGGCTTTGCTATGTAATGTGGTCATCAGGCAGGGACAAAAACAATCAGAAAATCAGAAACAAGTTTTGCCCACAACACAACTCAAACTTCAGCAAAATCCATGGGAAATATTTACATTTTAAATTTTTGCCACCAGTGGGCCTCCTGTGTGTTTTATGTGACAGGGTCTACTCTGGTTCCTATGGAGATCAGTGGAAAGCTGCCTACTTTACTCTGGAGCCACGTGAACCCCCTGTTTGGAAAGAGATCAAGAGATGTTAATGCAGCCTAACATGCCTCAGATGTTAGAGATGTTTTTTTCTTGGAGTTGAATCCAAGGCAGTTAAAATTCCCTATGGAGGCACCTGTCAACCAGCCTTACCTTTGTCACTTGTTGAACTACTTCTGTGAGGACTTTTCCTGCAAAGAAAGCCACAGAGATCCAAAATATGCCTGATGGGGAAATCTCCAGACACAAGAAAGAGCCAGGGGGCTGGCTTACTGGTGTCACAACAGTGAAAGAAACATGTCCTGTGGCTGCTGAACTATCACAAAGCCATAGGAGCTGTGGTGAGTGCAGCAGTAGGCAGCAGTATTCATGTAAGCTGTCAGCCACCTTAGCTGACTATATCATTGGGTTTAAAGTAGCTGGACATGTATAAAATAGAGCTACCTTTCCTGTTCACTCTTTCCCTTGGGATAAACAAATAGTGCACAGGTCACTACAAAGAAATCTTTCTAACAAGATGCCAGGTCCCATCTGCTCTGGGAGAAATCACAGTCCTGCATTCAAAAAATGCTAATGGAAGTAACAGATGATGTACTAATGATCCTTGGGGCTTTTAGACAGGTTTACTTAGGAAACCAGGCATGTGAGATCACAATGTCTTTTAGTCTGCCAATAAATTTGTCTGGGTCCTTCCTAATAGCTTTTTAAATCACAAGTCAGTTTTAAGAAAATATAACAGATGAGTATAAGTCTCCAAAATAGGAACTTTCTATGAATTTCATGAAAATTATTGACCAAGTAGAAGAAAAAAAGAAGTATAGGTCTAACAAAAACACACACTGCTGCATGAGCTCAAACCTTTACAAGGCTTCAGAGAATCCACAGAGGTACTCACCTTCAGGTTGCATGAGAAACAAGGCTTCTTTGGTTTTGCTGTTCACACAATGATTTAGGACATCTTTAGGCTTCAGGTTCTGAATAAATGAGTGCCCTTGTCCCTTTTATCATGCAATGCATTTGTCTGTTCAGGTCAGGACAGAGATGGATCAAGCCTGTCCAAAAGATGTTGCAATGCGGGATACATAAGGTCATAAGCAGGTAAGGCTTGTGGAGCTCATGTTTGGAAAGCAGCAAGGGAAAAATCCATATAATTCTTAAACCCCAAAAGAATGATGCAGATTTAGGCATACTCATCTCATTTTTGTGTTTGAACTTTGTTTGCTTTTCATCCCACAAGCTCTAATATAAAGGAATCTATTTCCCTAAAAAACATGTACTTACACATTCAGTGCAATTTCCTTTGGAACAAAAAGCAGCATTTAAAAAAAAGCAATCTAAATAGGGTTGAAAAGGACTCTCAAAATGGGTGCTGTAGATCATCATTTGCAGAACCACCATGCCATCCTGTCACAAGCGCATACGTGCATGCACGCACACTGGCATGCACACCGGCACGCACTCGTTGGTATACAAGGTGCTCTGGGTGGTGAGGAAGGAAACACGCAAAGGGGAGCAAAAGCTGTAGACCCAAGGGACCAGAATGGTGTTAATTACTGTAGCTGGTGCTAACATGGGAACACTAAAGCACAACTCTCATAGTAGCATCTGGCACTACATGCCTGGGGAGGTGTCAGAGCACTGATGCAAAACAAAACTCTTTCCTTCTTTTTAAAACAGCCACAGTCCACTCTCTCCCTTCCTTAGCACCCCTCTTTCCACTGATCACATCATTGGTTTGGAGGACAAGTTTCCCCAGTTTTCCCTCCAGAGGCTGATGCAAGAGGAGACCCATCAAAGTTAGCACATGGCCATATACAGCAGAGGACTTGATCTCCTCGTACCACCTGCTGCTCCTCATCACACACCCGATACTCCTCACATATTAATGTCTGGAATGCCACCTCTGCTACTTTATTCTGAGCTTCCTTGCCCAGCTATGTCAAGTGCAAAAAGCCCTTTCCTTCCCTGATCTCCTTCTGGACCTGGCACAATGTGCGTAAAGAGTGGGAGAGATGAAGATTTTTTTTTCTTTTTCTTTGTTTTGTATCATCTAAAGATTTCAATGATTAAAGGAACTCTGCTAATGTGTACTGTGGGTGATGAAGTGTAGTGTTCGGTTAGCTATGAACAGACAGCAAGTAGTGGTTACTGTCCCTGGCCAGCTGGGAATTGCACATCTCCTATCATATTTATTGGTCAGCCATTCTCTGTCACCTCGCCCTTCCTATCTACCCCATCATCCAACTGCTGTCTGTCATCTTTTAGATCTCTGGGACATGGACATCCAGTTAGTATGGTTATAGCCACGTAGGACTCTTCAGCTGCCTCCTAACATACATATTTGTAACGATATTTATATGCTTATTTCCATTCAAAGGTACTGTCAAACTTGACTTCTTATGTTGATATACCTAAGCAGAAAGTTAGAGATCTACCTCAGCAGCCCAAGAAACATGGAGTTAAGGAACTGTAAAGTACAGATTCACACATACCCTGAGGTATTTTAGGCACATCTTGAGTGTCTGATGAGGAATGGATCAGCCTGCATATGTTTTAGAAAACTCTTTGAACTTTTATTAAAATATTCTAACAATGTTATATATCAAAATCAGACATTATTCTTTGTCAGTAAGCAAATTCCTAGAGCAACTCAAGGAAAATACTCATTCAGCTCACTACAAGAACTATAAATAAAATAGAAACACATATTGCATATTGTTTCCCTTTATACCCTAACAGTTAAAAACATAGGAGATATTTTATGATTGACTCCATTAGAAAAACTGATTATACAAGAGCAGTATATACTTGGTGTCATCTTGTAAATATTTTTTGCTCAGAATTTATTTTTTAAAGTCTACTTTCCCTTAATAACAGTGGCATCCCATTTTATTGCTGGAAATCCCCTATGTAAGTTTCCTATGTTCCTGTGAATTTTGTTTGTAGAAAGCCACACCATCTTTCTTTGTTTCCTTGCACATTGTGTCCTCACTGCACAGGTAACCCAGAACT